>JAXQQM020068335.1:0-76561 GCA_034641835.2 Pinus albicaulis
CCAGCCTAGATCCATCTAACTCTGGATCTATCATGCGCCGAGAGGGATCAAATCTCTCGAGGTGCAAACCTATTTTTTGAGTGCATAACTTGAGGAAAGGTTTGCACCTCGAGAGATTTGATCCCTCTCGGCGCATGATAGATCCAGAGTTAGATGGATCTAGGCTGGTTCCAATCGGAGGCATCAACGTCACATTTTTCAGATTATTAAAATTTTTGTATATTTTTGAGATAAAGTGGATCTAGGAGAGTTTCGGTTTAATATAATGATTTTAAATATGCTAAATATTTCTGAGATTGACTTGGTCATTTTAATTTTAAATTTTCTTAGTTACCTCGGTTCGTTGAGATGATAATTATTGTTAATAACTATAATGATGAAAAATGATGAAATATTTTTTTTAAATGCAAAGTGAAAATAATAGTGTTGAAAGATAGAAAATGTGAATAATAAGAATGTACTCATGTTACAATCAATCTCAAACTATTTTCTTCTACTATTCTTATTTCCTCCCTTGTTAGTTTTGTTATCTTTTCATACTGATTATATGAAAAAGAAAATTTAAATCATAAACCATTTAACACAAAAATCAATCTACTATAACACAAAAATCAATCTACATTGTTAATAACTTTTTGTGCTTACACTAAAATCAATGCATATTGTTAATCCAATCACTTTAATATTAATGTACCGTAATATATCCAATTACATCAAATCATAAATCAACATATACATTGAAATCAATGCTTTTAATGCAAGCAATCAAATAAGATTAGAAAATAACTTCTACATTGAAATCGGGTCATAATCTAACTCATTATAGTTATTTTTGTCTCTATCTCACCCCCCTAAACACACACGCTCTCGCACTCCATATATATCATTCTCTTTGTCGATCACACTCTCTCCCCATCTCTCTCTTCTTCCCTCTCTTCCCCTTCTCTCCCTCTCCCCCGCTAATATCTCTCTTTCCTCCTTTTGTCCTCTCTCTCTCTCTCTCCATCTTCCGTATCACTCAGTCTCTCTCTGTCTCTAGGAACCAACATCTACACTGAAATCAATGCATTTACTCAAAGAAATCAAATAGGATTAGAAATCACCATCTACACTGAAATCAATGCATTTAGTGCAAACAATCAAATAGGTTTAGAAATCATCTACATTGAAATTAAGTCATCTAGTGCAAGTAATGAAATATAATTATAAATCGACATCTAAATTGAAATCAACACATTCAATGGAAGCAATCAAATTGTATTAGAAATCACCACCTACACTGAAATCAATGCATCTAGTGCAAGTAATCAAATATCATTAGAAATAAATATGTACACTAAAATCGATGCATCTAGTGAAAATAATCAAATAGGATTAGAAATCACCATCTCCACTTATATCAATCCATCTAGTGCGAGAAATATTCCTCCCTCTCTCCACCCTCCATCCATATCTATATCCCCCTCCATCTATTCCTTTTTGTCTCTCTATCTCACCCCCCTAAACACACGCGCTCTCGTACACCATATATATCAATCTCTTTTTCAATCACCCCCTCTCCCCATCTCTCTCTTCTTCCCTCTCTTCACCTTCCATCTATATCTCTATCTTCCCCTTCTCTCCCTCTCCCCCATTAATATCTCTCTTTCCTCCTTTTGTCCTCTCTCCCTCTCTCTCCGTCTTCCTTATCACTCTCTCTCTCTCTCTAGAAACCAACATCTACACTGAAATCAATGCATTTACTCAAATAAATCAAATAGGATTAGAAATCGCCATCTACATTGAAATCAATGCATTTAGTGCAAACAATAAAATAGGATTAGAAATCGTCTACATTGAAACCAATTCATCTAGTGCAAGTAATCAAATATAATTATAAATCGACATCTAAATTGAAATCAACAAATTCAGTGCAAGCAATCAAATTGTATTAGGAATCACCACCTACACTGAAATCAATGCATCTAGTGCAAGTAATCAAATATCATTAGAAATAAATATCTACACTAAAATCAATGCATATAGTGCAAATAATCAAATAGGATTATAAATCACCATATCCAATTATATCAATCCATCTAGTGCGAGAAATATTCCTCCCTCTCTCCACCCTCCATCCATATCTATATCCCCCTCCATCTATTCTTTTTTGTCTCTCTATCTCACCCCCCTAAACACACGCGCTCTCGTACTCCATATATATCAATCTCTTTTTCAATCACCCCTCCCCATCTCTCTCTTCTTCCCTCTCTTCACCTTCCATCTATATCTCTATCTTCCCCCTCTCTCCCTCTCTCTCCATCTTCCTTATCACTCACTCACTCTCTCTCTCTCCACCTTTCTCTCTCTATTTCTTTCTTCTTACCTCTCTCCTCCTCCCCCTCCAAGTCCATCTCTCTTTCCCTCCCTCTCTCCACTCTCTCACATCATCTCTCTTCCTTCCTCTCTTTCCCTTTCTCTCCCATCTCTCTCTCCCTCTCTCTCTCTCTCTTCACTCACCAACTATGTTACTATATCCCTCCCTCTCTCCTTATATCTCCTTCTCCCCCCTTATCTCCATCTCTCCTTATTTGTCTCTTTATCTCAGCCCCAAACATACACGCTCTCTCTTTGTCTCTCCCTTGTCACTCCTTCTCTCTCTCTCCACTTCTCACTCTCTATATTTCTTATTTCCTACATCTCTCCCCCTCCAACTCCATCTCTATTATCGATCCCTCTCTCCTCCTCTCTCTCAAGTCCTCTCTCTCATCCTTCCTGTCTCTCTCTCTCTCCCCTAAATCCCTCTCTCTTCCCTGATCTCTCTCTCTCTCTCTCTCTCTCCAATACTCTCTTCCCCGATCACTCTCCTCCTCTCTCTCATCCTTCCTCTCTCTCCCTTTCTCTCCCACCTCTCTCTCTCTCTCTCTTTTCCCTCCAATCCTCTCTCTTCCCCCATATCTCTCTCTCTCTCTCTAATCCTCTCTCTTCCCCAATCCCTTTCTTTCTCTCACTCTTTCCACCCCTCTCTCTCTCCAACTACATTACTATATCCCTCCCTCTCTCCTTCTCACTTCTTCTCTCCCCTCTTCTTTCCATACATCTTACTTTGTCTCTTTATCTCACCCCTAAACATACACACTCTCTCCATCTCTCCCTTATCACTCTCTCTCTCTCTATTTCTCTTAGTTATGTAAACTAATTAACATAAATATTCCTAAATATAACACAGATTATGGAGTAAATATGAAAAACATGTTTTATTTACTTACCATACCTCTAGTTTATTTATATTTTTATTTATTTACCATACTCCTTTTCTTTACTATGGTATTTGGCCCATAGGCTTGTTATATAGTAAGATTTTTATTTATAATCCTATTTGATATATTGTTATTTATTTACCTTACCTCTTTATGCCTATTTTATATTTATTTATTTACCATACTTTTTTATATCTATTTTATATTTATTTATTTATTTATCATACTTGTTTATACCTCTTTTATATTTATTTATTTACCCATGGTATTTGGCTCATGGTATCAAAATTAATTTGTCCCATGATATCAATATTAATTTGTCCCATGGTATTGGTCTCATAGGCTTCATCTAAATAAAACCTCTTTTTAAATATAAAAAGGTTTATGGAATAAATATAAAAAGAATTTTTATTTATTTATCATAAATCTAGTTTATATATTTTTTTATTTATTTACCATAGCTCTGGAGTAAGTATAAATTCATTTTACAAATATTTAATTAAAAGAAATATTAAAAGATTTTGGATTTTCATTGTTTGTGTTGAATTAACTCTTTTCTTTTGATTTAGAAAATGGTATTGATATTATTATAACATAATAATATTAATAATAATAATAATAATTATTATTATTATTATTAAAATTAATATTAATATTAAATTCATATTATTGATACATTGTGCATATTTTTGGTAAAAAAGTATAATTGAAATGATTTCTATATAATTCTAACTCTATACCATGAATGCTGCCACTTAAACCAATAAACTCAATTACTCTATATTGACAATGAATATGTCAAATTCAAGAAAATCTGGAGCAGCTGCAAGCAACAATTAACATTTATATTATTTTCAATATAAGCAATGGATAAATATGCAACTGATACAATATATCGCCATCCCAACTTAGCGCATTTGTAGCAATGACTTTCTCCAAAAACTCTGAAAGATTTTATTGTAAAACTGCAAAAGGAAAAATGACAAAATTCAAAAAAGTAATATATACCATACACTATGAACCCTACTATCTCATGGCATCCACTAACAAATAGACTTTGAAGCTTTGTAAGCCGCGGCCCCAACCTTAGCAACTGATACAATATATCGCCATCCCAACTTAGCGCATTTGTAGCAATGAATTTCTCCAAAAACTCTGAAAGATTTTATTGTAAAACTGCAAAAGGAAAAATGACAAAATTCAAAAAAGTAATATATACCATACACTATGAACCCTACTATCTCATGGCATCCACTAACAAATAGACTTTGAAGCTTTGTAAGCCGCGGCCCCAACCTTAACACGCCCTTGAGCTTGGCACACTTTGAGGCATTCAGGTAACCCTTGAGCTGTAATGCTCCACACCTGGTAACCCTACTATTTCATGGCATCCACTTACAAATAGCATTCGAAGATTTGTGAGCTGCTGCAACCCCTGTATTGTCCTGAGCATTTTTTTTTTTCAACGCGAGAAAAAACACTGTTTTTGATATTATATCAAAATAATACAGTCCATCGTTCATTACATCTGCAACTGAAGGGGAGAGCCTTCATTGATAATACAGAAAACAAATACAGCAAGGGTCCAGCCATAGCCCATACCCAGTGATCGATATCCATGGTCCCGGTTGATACATAGCATGGAGCAAAATAGTGAGCCAATACATGGAGCATATAAGGAACAGAGGCGACAGAGCGTCCATCATGATCAATGTCCAGAAGGGTAAGAAGACCGCTCACATAATACAGACCAGCATAGGCAAATCCTATGTTCAATCATATATACCCGAAGCTGAGCAGGGAAGCAGTAGGTAGTGTACCAAATACTGCAGCCACGCCCATAAGCAAACCAAGAGCAGCATCCAAAAAGGGCCTAGGTGTCCACACACGCAGTAGGCCAACTTCCATATGAAAAATACCATTACAGAGTCATTTACCAACCTGATGTAGCCTCCACTATCACAATACAACAGAGAAGATAATAACAGCCCGCAGACAGAGTCCCGGTACGATGATATGATTCCGGAGCATGATTCGAGAGTTCCTTCCCAGTAATGGATATGGCCAGAAACAAAAACTATTTTGTTGTGTGCCCATATAACAGTACATAAAAAAATACAGAGGAGGATACCTACCAGTGTGGATATGAAAAATTGCCTACAGTGGGATCATGAAGGAGGCCTCTTCCCTGTTTCCGAAGAAGATGATGACTGTGATGTATCCAAAAACCTGTTCCAATCCTAATTTTGACAGTCTATCCGCCCTACCGTTCAGTTCCCTGTATATATGGTGGAGGGAAGCTCTCTGAAATTGAGAGAGGACATGGGAAATCCTATCGATCCACCCGCTGAGATGAGTGCAGTTGAGTGCAGCCCTGCCCGAGAACCCATCTACTATAACCCTGGAGTCTCCATATATGTCAATGCAGGGAATCTCCAAGAGATGAGCCACTAAGAGCCCGCTCCAGAGGGCCAAAGCCTCGGCTTTATTATTCGTTCCAGGGCCACCGTTCCAAAAGATGTGATAGCGTTCCCCACCATCCAGTTTTAGCCATGCCCCGCAGCCACAGATACCCTCCTGTTGTGCTCCATCGAAAAAGAGAGCCGGGATATGTATCTCGTGAGGCCTATATCTGATGGGCATATCCAATACTAACTCATCCGGAGCAGAGAGAGGTTGTAGCCATTCGAGAGTCCTCTTGTATATCCTGTAGGTGTCCCACAGCCCTTCATTGAACAGCATGCTGTTCCTAGTAAGCCAGATCTCCCAGCATACATAGAAGGGCAATGCCCTGTTCCCATCTGCCATGGACGCCCAGAAATCATAAGCATGATCCAGCGACTGCGGTCTCTAAGCTGGGGTACCAGCCCATTGTGAGACCATTTCCCAAAGGCCAATAACCGCCTTGCACTCAAAAAATATATGGGAGATCGATTCTAGCTCTGCTTTGCACATAGAGCAGCGTCCCAGACCGCTCATCCCTCTTCTTTGTAGGTTCTCCCACGTGAGGATCCTACGTTTCCTGAGGAGCCAGTTGAAAAGAGTGATCTTGTGGGGGATCCTCCATTTCCACGCCACAGAAAAACCAGGATTAATATGGGAGGTGAGGCCATCAGCATATATGCTCCGATACAAATCCTTAACACAAATGTTGGGGCCTTTGAGAGACCCCCCCCATACAATCCGGTCACCTGTAACATCCAACCTCTCCAGAGATCTCAATGTTTCAAGACTTGGGAGCTCCTCTACTTGTGCGCAGCCGATGATGTCAAGTCTTACGAGTTTTGCCACACCACAAAGCTCTCCAATGTGCCTCAAATCCTGACATTGAATGACTGTAAGCTTTTGCAGGTTTGGGCAAACGCCTTCCGGGAAAGCTAATTCTGATATTTTTGTGCGACGAAACTCTAACCCTTTGATCCCAAACATGCATTGCACAGTGGAGGAGTACAATTTTTCCAATAATGACATTTCCGCTTCTCATTTAGCCATTTTAAATGGATGTTCCTACAAAGGAAAATCCCATACTTTTAACACGGCGAGACTGTTCGACTGCAAATGCCGCAGAAATGCTTACGCCGCAGAAATGCGCTTACAGTGAATTAGAGCTGAGTTGTTTTAAAAAAAAAAATTGTTTATTTATACGATTCTTAAAAATTATTTGTTAAGCCGACCCGATTGTTATTTTTTATTTTTTATTTTAATTTTTTGAAATTTAAGCCGACATTGAGGTGAGCCGACATTGAGGACGTGACCCACCTGACATCGGGGTCATACTGGGTTGTAGATGCGCCTCTCGGCGCAACTAGTATGAATATTGTGACATATTCCATGGAGGTTGAATCTCTACCATACACATAATAATTACTAATAAATAAATTAAAATTGTGCAAACCCTATCAGGTAATTATGTTGAGTTTATGTTCGGTCTAGTCTATCTATTGAATGAAAAAACAATGTACCCATAATGAGATGCTATATCTATAATTGTGTGAAGCTAGATCTCCTTTAGCTAGTTTAATTCCCAAAAATAGCTTTAATCCACAACCCTTCCTTCTTTTAATTTTCAAAAAATAAACCTTTTACTACACCTCTCCTTTCATGGGACTTTCCCAAATTTCAATCTCTAATTGGATGGGTGCCTATTGGTATGGTTCAATTCTCCTAAAAGTGGCTCTCATTCTCAACCCCTCCCCATTTATTTGTACCAATGACCTAGTGGAAACTAAACACACACAAACCAATTAGTCTACAACTCATTTATTACACACATTACACAAATTTTCTAGTTAGCTAGTTAGGGCTTGTCTAGAAAAAACCTTTTTTTTGTAATTACCACCATGCACTATGTAAACTATATTCCGTTCTCATAAATCTAACTTAACCAAGTCAAATTTATCTTATTATTTTAATTTAAAATTATTTTATTTTAATGTAAAAATATTTTTAGTTTTTTTACTAAGTTAAAAATATTTTTATTTTTATCAATAAATATAATTATTAATTTTATTATTTTATTTTATTTTATTTTATATAATTTTATATAATTTTTGATTTAGTAAAAATGTTTAAAATAAAAATATTTTTTATTTTTTATTAATAAATATAACTATTAATTTTATTTTATTTGTAATGAATTAAATTTTTTAAAATAAATCCATTTTTAATTTTATTAATAAAAATAATTATTAATTTTATTATTTTATTTTTATTTTATATATATACATATAAAATATGAAGCTCCAAATAATTTGGAGAGATGTTCTGGGCCGCGCATAATTTATATGTAACTGCAACCCAAAATTGAACTCTTATCATCCGAATGGAACTGTGAGTCATTTCTGTCACGATCATGCCTGTATATATCCAGGACAGGGAACAGTAAATTTCTACGAGATATGAGGATACTCGGTTTGCCTGATTCAGAAGATTATATCCTCTTGTTTTGATTTTTACTCTACATGTCCAGGAATTTCGACATGGCCAGTGGAGAATACAAAGTCATGATTCCATAACAAAACAAACAACAAAGCGGTGATTCCATAACAAAACAAACAAGTCGAGATCAAATCATCCGAGCTCTGACTCTTCCTACTTCTAATTCGTAGCAGGCCATAGGCAGCTGTCGCAAATTCAGAAGAAAGGAGGGTTAGGCTGAAATACACAGAGACCACAGGAGGAGAAATATAAATCGCTGAAAAAAATATCAATACCAGGTAGCCATGGCAATGGATAAACCCAATAGATTTATGACGAAAAATTGGAAGCCCAACGAATTTATTAGCAGACTTTGAATGATGGTGGCTGCCCATAAGGCCAGAGCTGCAAAGGTAAACTATTAATCAGAAACGCATTTCATCACAACAAGTGATTCGGCCCTACACAATTCGGTCAGTCTTCCAGGTCAGATCATCGCGCACAATTCTGTTCTTGGTTTATTTTATGTCTGGAATTTAATGCATGTGTTAGCCCAGTAGCTTGCAAAAAGTCTATTCGAATTCGACAAATCATAATTGCCCAAATTTGCAGCCATTATTTGAAAGTTATCGGCTGGGCCTAATTTATGTGCCCAAAGATTAGGGAAGAGCTTGGATCAGTCGATGGTTTGGCCTTTTTTTGAAGCCTCTTTGCAATTTGTTGTGATTGCATCAATACCCTTTATCTAAACAGAGACTGGTGTCTGATCAGGTTAATTCTTTGTTCGGTATTGATTTAGTTTTAATCCTTTCTGATTAACAAATAGCGACTATGGATTTCAGCGCTTAAACGATGGTTTCATTTATTGATTGATTGATTTGACTGGCAAAGATCAGGGTTTAAATATAGCTCTGTGCACCTTAGGCATTCACATTGTAACTGTGACTGGGGAGGTTTGAGCAGGTCACTTACAGACTTTCAATTGTCACTATCTATTAGCTTATGGATAATCCCATGGTGATCCTGGTGACTTGGGGTACCCTCAAAATTACCTTTCCCTATACAAAAAGTGGGGACGATTAATAAAAGCTCATTAATTTGCCTCTGGGTGCTTTGAAGGGAAGGCATCCCCTACCCAGAAGGACATTAGGAGCCTAACCATGGCAAGCTGCTTTAGTTTAACGGCTTCAGGAAATTGGTATTATCATGTCTACTTTAGGATTGCTGGAATGAAATCGAAGCTAGTGGAATTGGAAGATGGCACAAGAATGCATTGTTGGGTCCCGAAAAAACCCAACAACAAACCTGTTTTGATTCTTATTCATGGCTTAGGAGCTAGTGCAATGTGGCAATGGGGTTCCCAGATTTGGGCTTTTCGTGGCCACTTTAATCTGTACAGACCAGATCTCATCTTCTTTGGGAAATCATATACAACAAGGCCTGAGAGAACAGAGTTATTTCAAGCTGAGTGTGTGATGAACCTCATGGAAAACTTGGGAGTGGCTAAGTTCCATGTTGTGGGAGTAAGTTACGGTGGTTTTGTAGCTTATCGCTTAGCGCAGCTATACCCAGATGCAGTTCAGAAGTTGACCCTTGTTTCTGCCGGAGTTTGTTTGGAAGAGAAGGATATGGAGGAAGGGCTTCTCAAGGTATCTGACTTGGCAACAGCCAGAAGCATTTTACTGCCGCAGACTACTGCTAATCTGAAGACACTGATGAAACTTTCTTTTGTTAAGGCTCCTAAAATGGTCCCCTCTTGTCTACTTCAAGATATCATAATTGTAAGTTTAGTAACTTCTTCTTTCCTTGAGGCTTGAATATCAAAGGCTTGCTGAAAATGAAGATACTGTCTACTGCCTTGTGATTTATATTCAATCAATTTCTAACATTTTGATATGTTTTGTAAAATGCCTAAATAGTTTTCAATGTCACAGAATATGTTTGCAGATAGAAGAGATAAGAGAGTAGAGTTGGTCAACCATTTAATTGCTGGCAGAAAAGTTTCTGATCTTCCTGTTATACATCAGGTAACAGACAAGATAGAATATGAAGTACCCCTGATAATTTTTCTAATGTGTGGCCAGCTAGTTGATAAATTACATATTTCCTTGATGAAAGAAACTTGATCTCAGCACAAGACAGTTCTCCTAGGGGGAGTTATGTGTCCTAAAGAAATTCTTTGATTCCATTCATACATCAATAATAATTGATAAGTGTGTGCGCACCATCCCTTGTTCCAATAGTTGGTTATGCAAGTAATGCAACTTTCAATTGTAGGACTGAAGAAAGTTAATTCACTTGCTTTAGAAACAAAAGCAACATTGGCAATGGTGCACGGGAAGATATTCATTTCACCGTTTATCTTAAACTGTGCATCCTGAAAACATGATATGTTGTTATGAAGAGCTGAATTCTCTATTTTTTTTATATTTCCCTTTCACATGTAAGAAAGTTTTCCCCTGCTTTCCATGCAGAAAACACTGATAATATGGGGGGAGCATGATCAGATCTTTCCACTTGAGTTGGGAAATAGGCTGAAGAGGTTTGCACTCTTTGACTGTTGGATGTCTTCAAAATGTTAGTTATTTGCATCTCTTTCATCTTATTAACGCTGTTTGAGTCTGGCAGGCATCTGGGCAATGGAGCAGAGCTTGTCTTGTTTAAGGATGCAGGGCATGCTGTGCACCTTGAGAAGTGTAATGCGTTTAACAAACAGTTGAAGAAGTTTCTTCTGGGCTCTTAGCAAAATTAATTTGGATTTATGCATTGCCAAGTATATTCATTTTGCGTGCATATATTCACATGCCTTCCCAGAGTCGGGATCGGGATTTTTCTGATCAGATCTTCATTGTTGGGTACTAAAAGAGAAAAAAGAATCATATATTTTTGCAATCGAGGTTTTCAAAACACTGTTACAGGTCATGCCAAAAGTTAGCTGTGACTTGGGATGACATGCAGAGTGGCCGTCAAGACTTAACTGACTTGATAAGTTTGCAAACTAGCATGGATGCTGTTTTAACTTGGATCTATTAACATCAGAGGGGAATAAGAAAACTGGAGGTGCACTTAAATTGGAGGTTAAAATGGATTTATGTTAGTTTGTTATTTTTAACAGGGAGAGCACCTTTCTCCTCTTTCCTTAATGGCATGTCTTGGTAAACTCATTAAGTTTGATGTAGAGATTCAAGCAACATTTCAATTTTGTACATTTTTATAAGTTTAAAATATATGATATATAAATGTTGATTGCAGATTTGGATATGGAGCAAAATCAAGAGCTGGCTTTGCTCCATACCCACTGGATGGATAAAAACTGCAATCAATATAAAGATAGGCAATAAATTTTGGGGCATTAAAGCTATTTGATGTTAATTGTAAGCGTTTATGTCTATCCTTAAATTTGAGGTAGATTTCATTTGACTATTTAGTACTTACACAATATAGTACAATATGTTATTTAGTACTTACACAATATAGTATTTAGTACTTACACAATATAGTACAATATGTTATTTAGTACTTACACAATATAGTATTTAGTACTGTTTATGTCAATGTGGCATAATATAGGATATTTGGATTCAGCTACCAATCCATATGTTCCCAATTGCTCTAAGGGAGTTGTGGCTGTTGTAATTTCATCATGTTCTAGATTGAAGTGAGTGGTCCATGGGATAGAGATGTATTTGCCTAGAACTCCTGAAGAATATGTTGCATTGCTTATTAGGATTGAGACAGTGGGGATAGGGACATGTGCTCGGCACAGCTAAAGTGCACTCTTTTTTTTGAGGGTACGGCGACTAGGATACAAAATTAATAATAATAATCATAATAATGAATATTAAAATAGTCCCAAGGGTTAGTTTAATTTGTCGTGGTCTCGTTGCTAAAGCGCCTTGCCATTGGGAGGTCACGAGTTCAATTCTCCTTGATGCCATCAGGGTTAGGGTCAGATTAGTTTGGCCAGGGGGTGTGGTCCCTTCAGGTGAACCTACCTTGATTTTCCGCAGAAAAGAAAAAAGAAAAAAATAATAATAATAAATATTAAAAGAATATTAAAAAATTCAGAATTCACCATAAACATTTGTGGTTGCCTCATGTTTGTAAGAAAACAAGCTATATGAAATAGTGTTATGCACGACCCCTACACTAGCCAATTCTGAAAATGCTCGAGAAAGTTAAAAAGCGATTGAGTGGCATTCCAATAATGGTTGTTACACATAGCAAAATGCAGTTTAGTTTTAGGAAACTTAAGTGTAACTATTTTCAATTTGCAACAGGGTTCATGGAGGGTTTACGAGACAAAACTATCTCTATAGCAACTTTCTTCTTCATATTTCTTGTTAATGATGATTACATTAGAACTTAAAAGACATTACCTTCTCAATAGGTTTTGTAGACTTCTATGGCTATGTTGAAAACCATTATAAAACACTTTGGTTTTGTAAAGAGATTAGATACGTATTTCAGATTAAGGTGATTGAATACAATTTATTCAAACATTTAGTACTCAATCAAGTCACTAATATATGATTGTTTTAACAATGTTAAGGTTGGGGTGGAATGATGCATTGGACTTGAATGACTTTTGGTAACCCATATAAAATATGTAAAAGTTAAGATGACAAAAAAAAAACGTTAAGAACAAGAGAAATAATCACAAGGACCGACCCTTTGAAATGTTGTTTTTCTCGTTTTCTTGACATGGAAGCTTTGTTTATTGTAAAGTTATTGTTGGAAATACAATATTTAAATTATAAGAAACCCAAATTGAAACCCATCATACAAAACCCATGTTTTGAGTTGAATTTGTATAACATATTTAGACTTAGTGTCATACAAAAATATTTGAATGGGAAAATTGATTTATATTGTCCAAACATTAATCCTCATGATTTTAAAAACTAAAGATATGTGCCTAGAATATCCCTGAAATCTACCTAGAAAATCCTTGAAATCTAACCAAAACATTCTAAAATATGTCTGAGACATTGATGAAATCCACCCAAAATGCCTTGAGGATGGCCAGTGAGTTCTCAAATGTCGAATGAAGTCCCAAACATTGTGGGGACGTTTCCTAAGGGTCACCAAGTCCCTACAACATAGAAATGCAACATAGTCCAAAACACATAGCCAAAGGCAAACATAATTACCTAACAATTGAATTTAGGGGACCATTGTTTTACTACCCATGCATCAACTACTTTTAGACTTGGCCAAAGGCTTCTAAACTTTCTAACCAAAGCCTTTTAGATAGAATGAGGGCTTTCTTTCTTGAATTTGGAGATGGGAGGTCCAGTTAAGGGATGGAATGAGCGCTTTATTTCTTAACTTTGGAGTTGGGAGGTCCAATTGAGGGATGTTTTTCAATTTTACGACAAAATGTTGTGGTTGAGGTTGATTTCATTTCCTTGGAGAGATAGTTTCTCTATAGGTGTCTCCAATGGTTTCTGGCCATTTTACAAATGAAAGTGACGTCTTTTCTCCTACAAGTACTAGTAGCTCTCCCAAGATTTCTTCCCACCAATGAGTTTCTATCATGTAGTGGGCTAACACTAGCACGAGACAACTCGAACATAGGTTATGCATAAAAAAAAAATCAGATTGGTCAACTACAATGCAAGGCTGGGGTAAACCCTAGTCAGTGAGGATTTCTCAGCTACATCAGTTCATTGGAGCATTTCCCAGTGATGGAAAATCCATTCTTGCCATCTTAGAAAGATAACTGTGTACTTGTATATAGAGAAGACTCCTCTCGGGGCATATGTAACTCAGTTTTGCTTATAGTTCTTTAAAACTATGTTCAACTCTATTAGAAACCCAAAATTGAGTTGTAAGGTGAACTTTGGTTCCAGATGAATGCATTGCAGTGATTTTCTCAAGGTTTCAACAAAAGGTTGATACATTGGTTATATGCAACAAGCATAACTATCCATATTATGTCTTTCTATCTCAATTGAAAATGTTTTTCCCAAATTGTAAATGAGGAAAATTAATTTTTCTTTAATTTGCATCAAGTCTTCAATGGAATGGGCAGAAAAGTTCAATCTTTTAAGTTCTTTTTTGGTATCAATCTTATCCACTGATTTAAGGATAGAATTTATAAAGGATCAATTAAGAAGTAATTTTAAAAAATTTACGATAATTTTGAAACTCAAATTATACCCCAATTCTCATAAGCAGGGAATGAGTTTGTTGTCAATTAAGTTTAGCTTGAGTGGTTATAAGAATATTTTTTCCCCTTTTCATCTTTATTCAAATCACACTTTTTTTGGTGCATAAAATTTTGGTGTAAAAGCTTTCTGCAGAGCTTACAAACATTGCTGCCCAATATAAATTATTTTGTAATTCCACCTACCATGTCACATGGGTAAGGGAACTCTGGATGTCAACAAATGAGTGCACAAAATTGATGCTATGGACTTGGGGATTTGAGCAGACAATATTTCCCCATAACTCCTTGAGGATTATACTCGTAGAAGTGATGGTAGGATCCCTTGTAAGCATTGTAAAACGAACCCAAACCAAATTCATCATAAAGAATGCTAATTCTATTAACTATTAAATGCATGAATAGAAATGGCACCAAAAAAAACTTTTAATTTGGGTCGTTGGCCACAAAAGTTGCATACAATCACAAACAAAACAAACCAGAGATGATCAGTTTAGATTCCGAAAACATAGTTCTGCACTCTACAAACTATACATCCAGTGCTTGCTTGAAAATGGTAAGCTATGTGATACAACTTAGTTTCCTACACTCTGGTACACTAATTTTCAATTTGTTGAAGGCAGGGAACTATGGTGTCGGTCAACAAGCATTTGAGAAGACAAATGATTATCATGGAAAGTAGAACCATCTGAGAAATAGATATTCAATATTTGCAGTATATTGAGGTGTCTTTGCAATATCCAAAGTAGAAAGAAGATAAACGTAACACATAATGCATAAGTGAACGTATTAGGATGTTTGTACTTGGACTGGATTTAAAAAAAAAAGTATGGAAATGCAAATCATTGTTGGGCTTCGCTCTAAACTCTGAAACCCCAAGATGCCCCTCCCTTGACAATTTATCTATTCCTTCCGCGTTCCCACTTTTGGTTTGAGTTGAGAGTTTGTACATTGGTTTTATGGGCATACTTTAGATATTAGAATGTTGGATGTGTTTATGGTGTTATTGAATATTATAGAGCATTGTTGTCTTGTTTTGTGCATTTTTATATGATATTTTATGCTTTATTTTTTGGGGAATATAAATGAATTATAAAATTAAATTTTGGAATAAAAATATATTAGTTTTTATAGATTTTTTTTATTATGAAAATGGACGATTTTTTTTTAGAAAGATTATTTGTATTATATAAATTTTTGTATGATTCATAACAAATACACCAAGTATTAGAAAGCTAATTCATCAAAATTTTCTGATTGTTTTCTCCTTTCCAGTAGGAGTACATGATTTTCCTGAGGACAATACTACCCCAACAAAACATAAAATTTACAATACATAACACTAATAATTGACTATGAATTGTTTCATAACTATGAATTTGTTGTTGTCTTGGGAAGGTTCATTTAAGTCCATGCAATTAATAATTGTCGGGGTGCTAGACTTCATCCACCATTAGGGAATTATAGTAGGCTTGATTTGGCTATTAATCTTTAATTCACCCATCTCCAATTCACACCCCTTGTTAGCATACTTGTTTGCCTCTCCATTGAAGTATCTTAGGACATGGAAATATGCTTTGGATGAGATATCTTCCACAATTTTCCTAATTCTTTCATGATATTTTCCATATATTTCTCCTTTGAGAGGGAACCTTTGACCAGATGATGCAGGATTGGGAGAGAGTCTTCCATAATCGTAAGTGTGTCCACTTTATGATCTTTGACTAAAAAAAGTCATTGGTAGAGACCATATATCTCTACTTTATTATTTTTCATATGCCCAAGATCCCATGAGTGTTGAATTTTGTAGCTATGACCAGTCTTCATAATTATTATTTTAGCCTTTGATGTATTTTTATTGATAAACATAAAGCATGTTCTTCATGCTATTGTCAAAAGAGAATATATATGATATGTTCTTCATGTCATTTTTAAAAGAGAAAAGTTGTGAATTTTAAATTTGAATTTCTAGCCCCAAGATGACCTAGTCGACCCTCCTACAAGACAAGTGAACTAGCTTCTAGAGGCAGCCATTCGGCCTCCCAAGACACTATATATACACCATTTCATACTCCTTCCAAGCAAGCAATTCAGGCCATCTTTGGAAAAGAAAGAGATGAATATAAGGAAAGAGAAAGGAAAAATCTAAGGAAAGAGAAAGGACGAATCTAAGCCAAATAGAAAGGATGAATTTGAGGTAGAGAAATAGAACAAATATGTGGCAAAGTTTATGGGCTAATCTGGGCAGCAAAACCTAGTTTTCCTGAGAGAAGATGAAGACCAAATTTGTTGGGAAACAAGTTGTCTTGTCTAGTGGGAAGTTTGACCAGGTGTGACTAGGGTTGTCAGTTTGAATTTATGTTTGAATTAGATATATCTCTGATGTCTTGAATAGTTTCTCTAAGGAAATAGGTTGTTGGGTTTTCCCCCAAGTGGGTTTTCCTAGGGTAAAAATATTGTGTTCTTGTTTGGTTGTCTCTTTATGATTCTATTGTTCTAATGTTGAAGATATTTTGTGTAATTGCTTAATGATAAATGTAAATACAAGTGAATGAATATAATTATAAGTAATTATTAGTTAAGAAGACTATGAAAAATCAACATGTTATCAGAGGTATGGTTTAAGAGAAGCCTTGTTCTAGAAAAGTCATCAATGGTTTTAAGAGAGATCAAAGTTTTGCTGAATCTTAAATCTGTTGGTAGCAAAGTTTTGAAGAGGGTCAAAGCCCTAAATTCTAGACCTCAAACCGAACTTCAATTTGAGCCTTTGGGCCCGTTATAGGGGCTGAGAAACTTCAAGAGATTTGAGGAACGTCGAACTGTGACCAAGATTTGTCTCAACTAAAGGAAAAGCCAACCCATATTTTCTTTTGGTTGCGACCCTCGCTTGAACCACTGGAGCATACCTATTCAACAAAGAAGCCATGAAGCATAAAAAATTTCTTGTATTGTACAATGGTCGAGGAGTCTTAGGAATCGACCAAAAGGAAGTTTTTCTAGATTGAGATTCATTGTTTACTTACCTTAGTCAAGCCTCAAGAAAAGCATAGTTAATGGTTTGATCTATGATTAGAATCTAAGTCCAAATTACTATGAATAATTTGTGCTCCATCCAAGCCAAAATAAAGAGGAGTAACCACCAAAATTCTAACTAGAAGAGGGAGCTTTATTCTGTGCAAATTTGAACTATTGTGGAAGGCCAAAAAGCCTCAAATGGATTATTGAAATTATGGTGTAAGGAAAAATCCTAGAGGAAGTCCGAAATATGTCACTTGTGCTTAAATACTACCAAAAATTTGTTGGTGAAGGCACTATCTATTTTTGACCTCATAAAGAAGTGTTTGTAAATGCTTGTTTAGCAATGGAATCTCATAGTTGATAAGATCAAAGTGTTTCAACAAGTCATATTGTTTGGTTCCTATCTTGAAAAGGTTTTCATGAAAAACTCACTATAATTATGTGATGTTCAGATGCTAAATTTGAAGCTTGATGCCTCCTTGGAATATGAGGTATGTATCATCGTCATATTTTCGTTCAAAGTTTTCCTTCATGACATTCTTGGACTGCAATGATAATCATTAAATAGCTTTGTCAATGAAGGCCAAGTAGAGGTTTCGTTGGAAAGTATGTTTTAATCTCTTGTTTGATAAAGTAAGGGTTGATCTCAGTATTGCCTGAAGGTTGAAAACTCATTTGTAAAAAATGTACCATTATGAACTTCTTAGACCAAGGACTGTATATACCCTACTAATTTGCAGCATGTAAGTCACCTTTGTGTTGGAAGATGTGAGTGACAGTGAACCAGGAGCCTTCAATTGACAATATGAACATTTTAATTAAGTTCAATAAAATATTTTCCTTGTACTACAAAGGTTATGATTATGTGATGCAGAACTTTAATCCAATGAAGTTCCTCTTTGAGTTAGAGCAGTTTAAGAAAGAACATTGAAATGAACATAGGGTTGCCTGAATCAAGAAAACAATTTGTCTTGATAATTGTTCAAAGAAGTTATTCAATCTTTGAAGAAGATCCTTTAAAGGTTAGTTGGCTTAAGAGACATAATTTCAAGGGGATTCAAATTGAAAAAGAGGCCAAGTATCTCATTAGTCTCGAAGAGTGTATTTATCTTAAAGATTGAATTCTACAATGTTTTTGAAGAAACCATGATACTTGACAAGTTGAGTTATTTCTAGAATTGAAGATTGTCCTTACTAATTTTATTGAAGAATATGAGATATCTAGTTTGAAAGGGGCAGAGAGAAACCATATTCATGAACAAATTCTATGGATAGAATGACTTTGAAGGAATTCTAGATCTTGCTCACGCCTCTTGAAGTCTACAAATACCATTCCTTAATCCTACTTATTATATTTATCCTTAACGACCGCTGGAGGATGTTGTTTTCTCACTCTTGTTGATATCAAGATGAAACATATTTGATTGTTTGATGACATGATGGACTTCATTTTTGAACATTTGAATTTTCATATTACAAAGTGGCTTGGACATGCGAAAGGAAAACTATAGAAATTAGGGTTTGTGAAATCCCTAGGATTTGAGAATAAAACCCTAGAAATTAACCTATAACGACGTTTCCACTTAAATAATAAACCCTAGCTTATGCAAGGAAGGAATGGCATCATGTTGATGATGAGGATGAGGATGGTAAAGTTGAAATATGGATGCAAAAAGGTTGTGATCAAGAGGGATCTGACCTTTCCCTATAATCTTCAAAAAGATAAGTACTCTATATCTCTCTTCTTTGATTATTACTTTTGTTGTTGTTGTTTTACTATTATTCTCGTGTCTTTGTTTCTTTTGCTAAGTTGAAATCGTTCTTCCATGGCCTCCTAGTGAGGATTTCTGGTACATAGAAAAGGTTTCAAAGGCTTTGGTAACAGATGGGAGTAATGGAAGTGATGGGTCTCTAAATTAGACATAAATTAAGGCCCATCTAACCTTTCATAGACACATAAAGGCCATATTAAATCTCTCCTTTAAAGTTTTTTATGCTTTAATATGTTCTTAGAGGGTTTAAAGATAATTGCATATTTGTGGCTAATATTATTTATTTTTAAAGGATATTGTGAGAATATTGGGCAGATTATGAAGATTTGGGGAAGGAGATAATTTAGGGACTTGATCCCTACTACAGGAAGATCAAGATTGGAGAATAAATGAAAAAAAATATCATGAAATTATTGAGAGATTCTAGAACCCCAATGATTGAGAAAATCTAGGAATGTGTTCCATGTCATTTAATGCAAACTCCTAGTGTTGGGAACCAAATCCACTATTTGAGGGATTTTGGAGGGGAAAGCTTCCTCCTTTTAAGGATAATGCCTCCCCATCAATTTGTATAAGTACCAATTCGAATTGGCCTCTAGGGGCATGCATTTTTTTTTCTTCTTGTGGAGAAAACTTATTGTTTAGTAGCTCCAATTTCATTTCTTGCAGGGATGTACTTGTATTGATTCAAATAATGAAGATTGGTGCCAATTTTAGCTTCTAAGGCTTGGTTTCTTCCATAAGACTCTGAGTCTCCTTGGGCTTGGCCATCCCAGGAGCCTCAAACCCCTCTTGCACAATTTCTTTAGGTTCTTTTCACTTCTTATTCACATGCATCTCTTATTCTTGTTTTGCCTATTTATGTATTTAGTATGGATACTTTTCTTGTTGTAGGATTGAGATAAATGATTGAAGTGAGTTCTTTTGCAGGTTATTTACAGATTCAAAAGAATTATTCATCCTTAGAATAAATTTGGAAGATCATATTCATCATTGAGCTACTTGGATTTGGTTAATAATTCACGAATATAGGATTTCTGGAAATGCCTTGTAACGAAACAATAGTAATTTTTTGCTATTTTTTAGAATGGGCTAATTAGCTTCATTTGAGTTATAGATGCCATTTTCATTTGATTTACTTGTCATTCGTTGAGTTATCTCCAAAACAGAACTTCTTGTAGCACTATTGTAGCACGTGTAAAATCGACCATACTTTCTCCCAAAATTTGGTTTTTGTCTCCTAGGCTTGAATCATGAGCCCTGGGATCTAAATCCATGATTGAGGAAGAATAAACACCACTTAGGAAATGCATTTTTTCAAAGTATATTAGGCCTATTTATTTGAATTCATGCTCTTAGGATTTTAATTACAAATTGTTCTTCTTGCCTAGGATTAATTTCTTTTTAAGGAAACACTTCCATTTCTGCAATTATTTTAGGCTTTGATTTCATGAAATTCACTCCATTACATCAAATCAACAAAAGGACATATTTTATGTTGCACATATAGTGTTGATACCTTTTAAGTTTTTATGAACCCCCCGTTTATAATTAAAGTTGGTAGCCTTGGGAGTTGCAACATTCTTGTTGTAATACCGAGACTCATCACTTTTTGGCATTGTTGCTGGGGAGGTGTCAAAGTATTCCTTGTTTTCTTCCCTGGTTGATTCGTTTATTTTCTTTTTGTAAAAACAAAAACAATTGCATCAGGCATATTTCATTTCAAAAACAGAAAATTGCATTGCATTAGCATTCTTATTCTATATATATATATATATATATATATATATATATATATATATATATATATATATACATTTAAAAATACTTCTCCAACACCAACCCACTACCCACCCCCCCCCTCCCCCCCCACCATTTGATCATGTGGTGCAGTGAAAACCACATCACCATCCACTTTTGTAGGTAGAAGAATAAGTGGTGGAAGAAAAGGTAGAAGAAATGTACGGAGATGATGAGAATGAAGAATATCCTCTTGGATTTCCCATTCAAGATATTTATGTGAGTGTGCATATGAAGAGAATCCATCCAACTTTCCTTCCCAACTTCCATGGTATGAGGTCAGAGGATTTGAAAAACTTTCTCTTTGAATTTGAAATACTTTGTAGATCTTATGGCTACTTATCACACACTTAAAAATTAAGACTGTTTCCTGCAACATTGAAGGATAGAGCTCTTAAATGGTTCATGAGTGTAGGTACTAATTCAATAAGATCATGGAATGGTATGCAAAAGATATTTCTAGAAAAATATAAAGATCATGATCTTAAGGAAGAAATCTCTAGAATGAATCAAAGAGAAGATGAGAGCCTTGAGGATCTAATAGAGAGGTTAATGTATAATGTTAAGAGGGAAAAATTACATCATTTAGGATTCGACAAACTAAAAATCATCTTACTTAGAAAAATTAGGGATGAGTGGATTGATCTCCTTGATCTCATGAGTAGAGAAGATGTATACCAATTATCGTTTTGAATAAATTTGTGAAACATGCAAGCACATATCAAAAGGAAGGGCAAGAGTAAGTAAATCAACATCAACATTGGTAAGTCAAGTTTAACTTGGAAATTTGCTTGATAACTTTAAAACAAAAATTCTTAGCAATCTAAGTGAATAAGTAGAAATGTTAAGAATGCAAAATGAGAAAAAAGAAGATGTTGATATTTGTATATCCCTTTAGAATCATATGCTACTAAATATTTCCCATCATTACCAAGGTTGAAGGAATTGTACCAAGTTGACAGTGGAGCAAGCCAATCACCAAAGGAGTTATGTTATGTCACTCCAAGAAAACCATGGAAGCCTAGTCAACCTAGCATGATGCAAGAACCTAAATCAGAATTTCAAGGTTATGGACATCCATCTCAAAGTAATTGGAATACACCCTTTCCTTTGCAACCTTGGCCATCTCAACCCCAAAACCAATCTTGGAAACAAGGTTGGAAAGGACCTTATGCAAGAAATACATAATAGCGTCCTCAATATCCTCCATACCCAAGTCCATGTTATCCCTACCATCCACCTCCACCACAACCACATCCATCTCAAAGATTCACTCCCACTCAACTACCTGTACCACAATTTCCAAACCCACACAATGAAGTATCTCAACCCACTTTCATTGTTGAGGTACAATACTACCAAGCATCTCCTCTTGATGTAAATGGTATCCATCTTAGCTCAGGAAGAGTATTGTAAAAAAGTGATTCTCTTGATTTCATTGAAGGAAAACATCCAGAAGAAGAAGATTCAAATGAGACCAAAGAATCATGGGTTGCAATTGATGAAGAGTAGACATAAAAATAAAAAAATGATAAAGTTACATTATGTTCACCATTATATCCTCCATGTGTTCAAGGCTACAATCAGCAAAAAGAGGAATATTTGAATGTCATGGTAGAAGATGACACAAAAAGAGATCCAAATGTGCAAGAGGATCAGGGGCATCACAACTATATTGAAATATGGTTCCAGACAATCATTAAGTTGTAGCAACACGCTCTTCTTCAATAGTATTTGATATCATCTTAGTCAAAGAAGTTGGTCTCTCATATTCAGGTACATGTCAAAGCATGTCTTTCAAGCCTACACATGATACTATCTGTCATCTTGATGTGCATATGGGTCCATTGGAAGTATTCATATACTTGAAAGGGATTTTGTTTTTTTTCAAGTAGCATAGGATAGAAAAAAAAAATGGAAAAAGAGAAAAAAAGAAAGAAAGAATAAGATCCCAGATGAAATCCTCTTTTGAGGCACCTCAGATTGACTCAATGACTAAAAACCTCCATGATGCGGTCAATGGGTTGCAAAAAAGAGAAAAAAGAGAAAAATAAAATATCCTAGGTGAAAACCTCCTTTAAGGAGCCTAGGCATACCTACTAGTTGAAAACCTTGTTAGTCATCAGTAATTTTTAATATCTGAAGATGACTAAATATCAGTCCTAGATTTCTAAAAACAAGATTTCTGAATATTGTGAGTTTTAGAAATCTCACTGCCTTCATTATCCTTATAAGAAAATTTTCATTATTCTACTATTTTATCATTCCATGGTTAATTTTCCATTCCTAAAGGTCCCCTCATGGGCTTATGCTACTCATCTATTTTCTATTTTCCCACCTATAACCCCAACACTTTGTTTTGCCTCTGGCTCACTCCTATACCTTCCATCTAGGGTTACCAATCGGCCTATCATCCCCATGTTCATCAAGTTCCTCAAACCTTGATGGTCTCAAAACAACCTCTATAGGCTCTTTAGATCAATCAAGTACATCAATTTATGTATATTCAAATACATCAGTTGGTCAAAAACTCTGTTTTTACACTATTAGGATCCCAAGCCTAATTTTAGTCAAAGACCAAGTTAAAACCCTCCCACTAGATAATTAGGGTTTCTTAGGTTATAGGGTCTTCATTAGTGTTCTAAGCTCTGTTATTATTATACTAGAAGCTGTTTCAAATGTAAAAGAAGGGAAACACATGATTGCCCAAGAAAGAGCAGAAAATCTCTAAAGAAGGCTACTTTATCAATTTCAAGTTTTGCAAAAGGTAAATGTGCTTGGAATTTCTGCAGGAATTTCAAGATGTAAATCAGTGAAGGAAGTTGATAAAGTGACTGATGAGTTCCTAAAGGAAGACATAAATTTGTGTTCAAGAAGAATCAAGGTTATTAAGCTTGATTGGGCTAGTAGTGTGCCAAGCAGGGATCTAGTGCAACAAATCATATTGATAAAGTATCCCAGAAACCTAGAGTTTGGTAAGATAGTCAAAAGAGGAAAAATGAAGATGCTAGGCCTCCATGATAACAATAGAAAGAAGGTTTGAAGATGCTTTTGTGAGTGACACCCCAAAGTTTTCCAAGGTGATGTCTCACTACCTCAAAGAAACAAGGATGTGAAAAGTCTTAGTAAAAGAGGTAAATTATAGGATTTCTAGCTACCTGCCAAATTAAAGATGATTTGTTTCAAGGTAAGAATAAGGGAGGTTTTGAAAACACTGTTTAAATTTTTCTAAAAAATTGTCAAAGGAAAAGTTATCATGCTTCAAAAGATCAAAGGGAAGCCAACTCATGACTGAAAAGAAAACCTGCAAAAGAAGAAAGTAAAGAGTATCAGTAAAATGAGGGTCAAGTTCTCCTTACAAGTCACTTACTTTCAGTGATAAAAAGAAGGGTAAAAACATAGTGTTGAGCTCAAAGGTGGAAAAACAAAGGTGATTACAAGGTTGTTGGTTTATGTCATGTTTTCAAGACCGAAGGAGAAAGTTAAATCAATGCTTTAGCCACCTGCAGCAAAAGTCAAATCAAATGTCAAAGAAAGTGACAAAGGCAAAAACATTAGGAAGAGGATTTTGCTTGGATTAAATTTAAATTTCCCAAAGCATATTTAAGGGGCATCTTGTTGTTTCATTAAACTAATTATTTACTTGCAAAAATCAAAGCAAATGAAGAGAAGAATTGTGAGTTTTTGGAAAATTTGGGCAAGTCCAGAAAAATTGTGCGCCTGGAGTCGTGTGTTGCGCTCCTCGGAGGTCTCCCCATGCAAAATACCATTGTGCTACGTGCCTGTAAGTAAACGCTGCGTGTTTAACCATGCAGGCTCGACACGGAGGTTCACCCTACAGGCCCGACAGGGAGGGTTTCTGTGCTGCGCATTCAAAAGAGGCCCAACAGGCTCAACAGGGAAGGTTTTTTTTGCATTGTGCATTTAACAGAGACTCGACGAGCGAGTGTTGCGCATTCACAAAGGCTCGACACCCTCCGCCTGACCCAACCCTTGTGCAGGTGCTGCGCGCTTGGCATGGAAGTCACCCGACATACTGACTCCCCAGCAGATATTGCACGCCCAACAAATAACACTACGTGCAGCTTGACCCGCATTCAGGTGTTGCGCGTCTGGGGCACGACAGACACTGCCTGACCTGACTGTGTTCAGGTGCTGCACTCTTGGCTAGGAGGGCCTCCACACAAGTGCAAGCACTCAAACACTTCAAAAAACCCTCGAGGTTTTTGCCGAGTGTCTTCATAATGTTTTTTAGAGGTAAGTGGATGCCTTACCTTCTTCCAAGTAATTTGATGATGTGAAGTTAGAGAGGAATGTAAAAACCCTAAAAGAAAAGGAAAACCTAGTCTTCATGCTAAAAATACTACTGTTTAAAGGGAACCCCTCCATCTGCATGCTAAGAGCACACTAAGAGTACCTTATTGAGGAGTTGCCCATCCACCAAGACAATCACTCCATTTGCAAAATAAATCCCCCACACTACAAAGCATTGTCATTGCATACCCGCATCATCTCAGATTGTTATCATTACTAAGGTATTTTCATAGAAAGGTTTGGCATATTAGTTGGTTTGCATTCAAAATTATTTAAACCTCTCATTTTTCCCAAACTTCCCTTTCACTCATCCTTTTCATCCATTTGCAAAAAACTGCCTTTCTCATCATCATCTCATTTACCCTCTTCATATCATTTCACAAGCAAAGTTAGAGTTTTATTTTTTAGGGAAACCGTGAAATCAAATGTCAAGGGAAGGTAATAGTGACAGTGGTGAGGGATACCAAGGGCCTAGAAGACATCAGTGCAAAGGTGCAATAATAAACAGGTTTGAGCCACTGAACACTGTGGAGTTGATGGCATATCCTATGACAGTTTCATATTTCCAGAATGTGGGTTGTTTTGAATTTTGTGAAAGAGTACAACAGGTACAAATCCATCCTGAGATGACCAGGCTTTTTATCCTTAACCTTCATGAAAATCAAGTAAATTTAGCTGGGGTAAGATTTAAGCTATCTTCAAATACTATTTCTATGGCCATTGGGATACCTAGTGTGGGAGAAAGTTGTTTCAAACAAGCTATTTTGGACCCGAGCCACTATGAACCTTTCTTAAAACCTAGATACAAAGCTGAATGCAAATCCATTTTTCCCTTTTCACATTTGCTGGAGAGATATGCACCCTTGATGAGAGTCATCATGAAATATTTTACATGTGAGGGGAGGTTTTCTAGGCTTTATTCATACCACATAAGAATGCTCATGCACTTCACTAGGGTAAAGATGCTACATTTGCCCTATTATCTCTATAGGAGTATTGATAAGATGTCTTATATTTTGCAAAAGAGATATCCTTCACACAAAATGTAGAGCCTTTTTCACCATTCTCTCATCAAGATGGTTGTAATGCACCAATTATAGAAAAGGGGTATTCCATGGGAGGTTTTCATTTCCCATGAGGTCTTCACAAACCCACAACCCCATCCTCAACAAAATGTTCCCTCCTCATCTCATCCTCCTATCCTAACTCCTCCATCATCTCCTGATGAGCATGTTTTACCATCCACCCATGTACCTTCACCTCAGGACAACCTTCTTCCCTCACCTTCTCCCAATGCTTCAGGCAGTGAAAAAGCTAGTGACCATGAAGGAGAAGGTAGTGATAAATCAAGCAATGATGAAGAAGAGGATAGTAAAGAGGAGGATGATGAAGAAGAGGACACTAAAGAGGAAGAAGGTGAAGAGGTAGAGGTCAACAATGAAGCAGAAGACATGGAAGTAGATGGCAATGAAGATGAAAACACAAGTGATGAAGAAAGCAGCCAAGAAAATGATGATGATGTTGGAAATAGCCCACAAGTCAATGAGAAAAATGAAAATGCAGAAATCAGTGAAGAGCCAAAAATTGATGAAGAAACTAATGATGACACCTCAAACAGTGAAAACACAAGTGATGATAAGGGTTGTGATGATGTTGGAAAGAAAGAGGACAATGATGAAATAGAGAACATGGTAACTGATAGTAATAATGATGATGATGAAAGAAGTGACACTAAAGACCATAAAGTCAGTGGAGAGGCTGATAACAGCTGTGAAAATCACAACAATGATGCTAGCAGTAGTAAGAAGGGAAGAAGTGACAATAATGACAACATTCCTAATGGCCAAGAAGGCAGTGAAAAAAATAAGCCTGACAGTGGTAATGATGATAGTGCCAAAAGCAGTGCCAAAGACGGTGAGACTCCTAGTAGTATTGAAGGAAGTGAAAAAAACAATGCAGAAACCTATAATGACACCTCTAACAGTGAAAACACAAATGAAGAAAGAGGTCAAGAAGATAGTGAAGCTGATATCAGTGAAGGAGAAAGGGATGATGATACAAATGAAGATCACAGCAGTGATGTTAGCATGGCAGAAAATGAAAGTGAGGTTGATGATGGCAGTCAAGAACATAATGAAAAACACAGCAATGCAGAGGTCAATAAGGAAGAGAAAAACAGTCATGAGGTCAGCCATGGTGAGGGAATTCAGATGAACAATATTTATCCTTTCCCTCTCACATATCAAAGAGGAAAGAGGCTTGTGTTTGCTGCCTCTAAAAGCCAAGGGACCATGCCATCCACCTCAACTAAGAAGCTTGACAAAGGCAAAAAAAAGATCAAAGAAGAAGAAGAATATCAGCATGAGGTTGAGAAAGAGTTTGAATTCATTCACATTGACAGTGATGAGGAAAATGAAGCAAGGATCTCAAGCTTGCTCCTCCAGAAAAAAAATTCCCAAATTGAAGACCTACAAGAAAATCTAGATAGGGCCAAGTGTGTGAATAATGTCCTTGAGATGGAGAACAGACAACTAGGGGCACAAAGTTCCATTTATGATGCTAGAGCAATCAGAGCCCAGAAAGAAGCTCAAAGAGCACAGGTAAAGCTAGAGGAATTCATGGGCACCTATGAGAAAGTGAATATGAATAAGGACAGTCCAGAAGAAGACCAAGAACCATGGGTTTAAAGAAGGCCTTGGCATGACAAAGAGAGTAAGAGTCTGCCTTGGCAGAGCAGCTCCCTCTAAGTGAGCTTCTTGCCATGGAGATAGAATATGATCGGGAGCCTTGGCTAGAAAGATCAAACACACACTTGGAGGCCAAATTGGAGAAAGAAAATAGGGACCTTGACCTCCAAAGGAAGATGACCAAACACTATGCACATAGAAATCAAATTGCAAGGGCCAAGCTCAAAAGAGCCCTTACCAAGGTTCAAGCCCTCAAGGAGGCAAAAGGTCAAGAAAAGATTAACCTTCTTGCTGATGCTTCCATGCAAGCATCCCAGACATAACAAGGAAGATACTTGCAAATATTTTGAACATTTTGGAAATTTTGGATTTTTGCAGATTTGGAGGGCCAAGGGCGCAGCACCCTTGGTGCTGCACTTTTTCTCAAGGCATCCTCAAGAGGTAAAGTTTACATTTTTGGAATTCGTAGCTCAAGTACAGCATGCTCACCAAATTTCAAGTCATTTGGAGTTGATTTGGTCCTCCAAAAGGGTCAAAAACACCCTAATTTTCACCATTCTGCCTAGTTTTCAGGACATTTGCTGTGCCTTTACCAGCCTTGGGAGTTTTGATTTTTGAACAGGTTACAAGATTCCAATTAGAGCACCAAAGGACATTCTGGAAAGTAGACTCAACAGGCTTTGCAACGAGCCATCACGGAGCCCATTTCGACATCGGGAAGGCCTTCAAAACTTGGCTGCAAAATGACCCAGTTTTCTTGCTCATGTGTTGCGCCCTTGGCCTAGAAATGCATCCTTAAAACTCAGTGTTGCGCCCTGACAGTCAAAAAGTCAACAAAGTACGCTTGGAAATATTTTGGAGGCTTGGGGGAGCCAAAATGTCAATTTTTTGCCAAAATTAGTCGAGAATATATTTTGCGCCTTGGGCCTTGCATGGTCTCAAGGGACAAAAGTGACATTTATGATTAACTAATAGGCTTCTTAAGACCTAATTAGGGTTTAGTCCTCCAATTCAAGATAAATATAGCATGGAGGTTTCATTGTATATTTTGGATATTTGTTGAGCATGCTATGAAATATACTTGGAGTTTATTGGTGAAACTGGTTTTTGGTGCCTTGAGATGGTGTTGCACTATTCTTACATGGATCAAGCTCATTCTTAGGATTCATTAAGCTTGTTTAAATGGTGATGTATTCCATATTAATGTTTGTTTTATTCAGTTATTCATTTTGTGTATGGTTCATTTAGTTATAGAACATAAATAGAGAATAGGATTTGCCTTCTTGGTACCCTACTTCTGCTTGCTTTCTTGACTTCTATGTTTTATTCCTCAAAGTTTTGCTAAAGAAATCCTTAAATGCTCTTTGGTGTTACTGATATTTTATGTTAGAATGTTATCTGTTTGCAAGTATGTTTTAGAGAAACCTTCACTGCTCTCTTAGCTTACTTAATTGTTTCTTTTTAAGACCTGCTTAGCCTGGTTGATATTGAGGAATCCTTCATTTCTCTTCAAGTTTTCATTATGCTATCATATTTGTTATACCATTTTTTGGTCATCTAACCTCTTATCATTAGATGGACCCAAGTACATCATGTAAGACCAATTTTACCCTAAGTAAAATTTCTTTCACTATGTAAAATAACTTAATAAACCACATTTATTAGGTTGTTTATGGTCTAAACAGGAAACCCCAAAAGGAAATATTAAACAAACCTATTTTGTTTTATTTTCCTCATGGAATAATTAATTAAACCATAATTTAATTATTATTCCTAGTCATATTTAACCCAAAACAAAGAAATTAATTAGATAAACCTTTATTTATCTTATTATTTTCTAGGAATAATTACTTAAATCTTATTTAGATAATATTCCTTGTTAAATATGACCAAATCACCCACAAATAATGAAATAAATCATTATTTATTTGATTATCCTTCAACCACTTCCTTAAAAAGATAAATAAATCATTTATTTATTTATTATTGACAAATAAAGGGATTTGACCCAAGTCAAATACTTTTTCTCTCCAACAAATATAATAAAATATTCCATAAAAGGTGGATCTAGATTTGGTTAACATTATTTTAATTATGCACCAAGATCTAGAATGACCCAATATTTTGTTATAAATAGGAGGGTTTTTCCTACCATTCTTCACCTTTTGTTGCCTATTAGATCACTCTGGATCTAAACTCTTGGTCTGACTTTGAGCCATTATCATTGTCATATTTTCCATTATTTGCTGTGTGAGCTCCCTTTGAGTTCTATCTTTGTCTGGGTTTTCTACACCAATAGGAGAGAGAAATGCTAGATCTGAAGTGCTGAGGACTCCCAAGAACTCATCCCATTGAGGAGAATTGGAAACATCTTCTTGTTTTCCTCCCAGGTGCCCTTAATACAAAAATTCTTTCAAAAATTGTTCTCGTCTTGCCTATTGGATATATGGAGCAAACCCTTCTTTTTACTGCTTAATGTCTTTCTATGCATAGATCTGGTTTTTTGCAGCTCTTGTCTTAATCAACTAACTGCAGATCTGAAGATATTGGCAGCCTTATTTGATGTTAGGGCTATTAGTTATGCGTAGCTAAAGTGGTCTTTTTTCGTACACTTCGACAAAGGATTCATACTAACAATATTAGAAGCTTTTTATTGTTTATTGGTTTGTTAAAGGATCCTTGATTGCCCATTAACTCACTATATTCACAAATCCATGGTACTTCACTCTCCCTTGACCTAATTAGATCCATTTGATTTTTCCCTTTGAACTACCCTTGACTCATTTTTACACATTTCAAGACTTTTGCAGACTCCATAGCCCAATGGATTGATACTCCCCACTCTATTAACTTACCTAACAACTTATCCAACCAACCAACCAAACAAACAAACAAAACCTAAACTTAACAACTAGCTTAAAATCAAAACCTAAAAAGCAAACAAGTTCATATCCTTTGCACAAAATAGAGAGAGCCCTCTCTGAGTCCAAGAAGGCTAGGTCCTAGGACTCCAAAGAATGGTCTGATGTTACCCCCATTCATTTGTTCTCACCAATCTAAAAAATTACAGGAACCTAACATAATGGCGATCATGGTGGGACTTTCTGAGTAAGTAACAAGCTTATACATCCTTAGAAAATTCAGAAGCCCTTGTCAAACAGTATCTACTGATTTATCGCCACCTCATCACCTAACATAATGGCGATCACGGTGGGACCTCTGAGTTAGTGACATCATAAGTATCCCTTAGGAACTCTCAAATCCCTATCAAACTTAGAAAACTTAAGTGTTATCAAAAAGTAGAATCTAATTGTTTCACCATCCTAGAAAAATGATGACTCAACTGGAAGACACTCATAGAAACCTTAGGGCTACATAAAGGAACTGAAAAAACCCCAAAAAATCCCTAGATTGGTTTTTTGCAAATTATTGGTGGTGAACCACAAATACCTATCCTCAAAATAGTTGAAAACATCCACCTGGCGACTCTACTAGCCTCCAGTAGGCCTACTAACATTACTAGTTCTCGTAGACTTCCCAGGGATTGTGTCAAATCAGCCCTGAGCAGTTTAGAAGCCTAGTCACACACTGTCTGAGTTTAGCAAACACTAAGAGAGGTTAGCATTCTGAAAGCAGTCATAATCTTTCAGCCTCTCTACACTTTGGGTTTTAAATCTGGCTTCACAAAGGATCTGTACCAGATCTCACCCAGACCCAAACCCTCCTACCATAGTTGATGACCCAGAAAGGATTTTTTGGAAAACTTCTAGGATTGAAGATTCAACTACTGTTAGGACCATTCATAAAGAAAGTTCTATCCCTGAATATCTCACATCCCAGTTTGACTTACACCATACAAGAAACCTTTTCCAAACTAAGTCACAAAGTGGGATTGACCATACTCACCTTGAGCCCATAGATTTGCAGCAGAGTGCTAGCAGAGAAGCCTCTCCTTCCACTCCTCTCGATTTTCAGCTTCTCCATCACTTTGGCTCTTTTCATTCCAAGTCTACTCAAAATCAGTTTGTTGGTCCAAGTACTTCCACCACACCCATTCATACCACCATCGTGCAAAACACACCACTTCATCCTACACCCCCCTCACAAACCCTCCCCTTGTAAATCCTCCTTGGATTCCATTAGCTCCCATCATGGCAGCATGGTACGCCCCTCTAGTACTACCACAACCTCTGATACCTTTGCCAAATGACTACCAATCCAAAATCCCTCACTTCACCATAGCTAACTCTACAACTTCCCAAAAGCATGTAGACAGAATAAATGATGCTTTTGATTACATGGAATTAGAAGAGGAAACCATGAAGATGAGGATGTTTGCCCAAAGCTTAGGAGGAGAAGCTAAAAAATGGTTCAAAATATTGACTCCTAACAACATACATGATCTCCCTTCCCTTTACGATACATTCATAAAAAAATGGGAGATTAAGAAAAAATCTCTCCAAATTCTCTCAGAATATAACAACCTTAAGAGAAATGTCGAGGAAAGCATCCCAGACTATTGCACTAGGTTCAATAGTGTGTAAAATTCCCTCCCACCTCACATGAAACCCCCACAAGACCTAGCTCTAGTGAAATTTACAGAAGGCTTTGATCCAGACATGACCTACCAATTAAGAGAGAGAGATCCCCTAACTTTAGAAGACATGCAAAGGGGAGCTGTGAGTGCAGAGGCCGACCTTGATTGAAAAGAGGGCTAGGATGAGGTCAGAAAAGAGATTCACATACAAAGATGAAACTATGGACTCAACCTCTTCATCTGAAGCCAAAATTGACAACCTAGTTAGAACAATGGAGAGAATGATGGAGAGGATAAACTTGAACGAAAGAGCACCTCCTAGGGAAAATAAACCAAATCCCCAAAATAGAAATAGGAATTAGAAATTCAGAAGAGACTCACCCCAAATCAGACAAAGGGAAATGACCAACAAATTAGGCCTCCTTTCCAAGACAATTATCTCGATGAGGAGGAAAGAGAAACAGAACAACCGGAAGAAAACCATGTAAACTTGATAGGCTCTGAAAATGAGGGTGATGTTTTTCTCACAGAAGAAGAACAAGGGCTCTTTTCCTCAAATCAAAATGATAGAACAAACTATGAGGAGTCTGAAGAGTATAAGTTGGGATTCAAGAATACCATAATGGAGTTCCATAGACAATATGATTTTAGGAGTAAGAAAAACCAAGAGGCCTCCAAAACAAAAGAACAAGAAAATTTTGTTAAAAAGACCCCTGAAAACATAATGAAAAGGACAACAGAAAAAAAAAAAACACCATGGCTAAGAAACCTGATCCAAATAAAGAAAAAACTAGCCAACAAAATGGTAACCCAAGCTGCACTAGTACCTCTACTAGTGGCCCTGGAAAATCTGCTCAAAATGATAGTCCTAATAAAACTCAGCAAAGCAAAATTGTTGAAAAGACTATGTGTGACAAAACATATGTAAATATGTCAAAAACACTAGCACCTTTCAGCTTTGAGGGAGAAATTTCCAAAATCAAAATAACCATACCTCTCACTGAACTGGTAACCCAAGATGTATACAGGTCCCAAGTTTTGAAAGTTTTGAATGTAGGGAATGACACCGACACTCTAAACTTGACTGGTGACAAACCTGAGCTGTTGTTTTGACCTGAGGTAGAGGGAAAATATCAAGAAGGAGTTGTCCCTCCTTTCTATGTTAGCTTAAACATTCATGAAAAAATCTTGCACAATGCTATGCTAGACTCTGGTGCCTCACACAATCTCATGCCCAAGGTGGTGATGGATAGATTAGACCTAGAAATAACCAAACCTTACAAGGACTTGTACTCTTTTGATTCATGTAGAGTCAAATGTTTGCGTCTAATCGAAGACCTGTGTGTCAATCTGGAACAGATACCTGCTAAGAGTCTGGTCATGGACATAGTGGTTGCTGAAATTCCCCCGATGTATGGCATGCTTCTATCCAGATCATGGGGATCCAAACTTCAAGGGAACCTCCAACTGGACATGTCATATGCTACCATCCCGAGTTTTAACCAAACAAGGAGATTGTATTGGGAATCACACATGAAATATATGGTTAGCAGCCTAGACATGCCAAACAACACACCTCTTTATTCCATCCATTCAGACCTTGACTCTTTTATGTTGTATAATGAAAATGACATTGATGAACAAGTAAATGAAAAGGGGAAGATCTAGGCCTTCCACAACAACCAAGCCAAACATTGAATGAAGAAACTGACAACAAAACTCCAGAAGCTTTGAGAAACAACATAATGGAAAAACTAAACCTGTTGTTCTACAATTTGAGAATGAAATTGCAGTACCAAAACCAAGCTTAGAGCATGAACAAGATTTCCCAAATGAAGAAAAAACCCCCAAAATAGGACTATCTCCTTCTGTTGATGTAAATATGCTAGAACACCTTCATGAGGAAGAATTTTCTAGGGACTTGGATCAAAAGGACCTTAAGGTATTTCAAAACAAATATAGATCATCACCAAAAGGTTTTTTCCCTTCGGAAGAGCTTTTGGACTTCAATGAAGTTGCTAGAGAGCCAAAAGTGGAATCCACTGATGCTGATATAGAAGAATACAACATAGGCAGGCCGGAAAAACCCAGAATGATCAAGTTATCCAAAACTTTGCCACCTCACATAAAACAAAAATACATAGAGCCGTGAAAATAGTATGAAGATGCTTTTGCATAAAGTGATGATAGATCAAAGCCTTATGACACAAACATTATTCAAAACAGGATTCCTCTCAAGGAAAACCAGAAACCATTTGAGCAGATTGTGTCAGTAAGAAGGAAAACAAGGGGGTTCAGGTTATCCATAGACTTTAGAAACTTAAACAAAGTCTTCTTGAACGACAGCTACCCTTCACCTAAGATAAATCATACACTGCAAAGAGTGTTAGGTTCTAACAAGATGTCATTGCTTGATAGTGTTTCAGGTTACAAACAGGTGATAGTGCTTCCAACTGATCAGCACCAAACCACTTTTACAACACCTTGGGGTGCCTACATATATGACAAAATGCCATTTGGGTTGATAAATATGGGGGTTTATTTTCAAAGGCCTATGGACACTGATTTTTCTGATGACTTAAGTTACTTCATCATGATATACCTGGATGACATTGTCGTCTATTTTAAAACTGATGAGGAATACCAAGTTCACCTGAAAAGGGTCTTTGAAAGGGACAAAGGAAAGCATGGAAAATTTGAAAATTTTTGGAGAGGTCCTTATATCATTCATTCAGTTAGAGGTAATAATGATTTCTTTTTACAAGTGTTGGATGGAGTAGAGGTATTCAAAGGTCCTGTCAATGGCAGGAAGCTCAAACACTATTTTTGTCAAAGTTCCTAGTTTGAAGCTTTCATTCATTGTACATAACATTGATTGATAAAAAAATCAGAAAAACAAAAACACAAAAACAGAAAAAGGAAGTAAAAGAGGGTAGGAAAAGAATAGGTACAACCCCATACCAAAAAAAGAGTGTTGCTGAAAGTGTGCAAGCCTAAATGCCACTACTAGTTCAAAAGAAAGAATCTTGTTCAGTCATCTAGCCTAATCATAACTGAACATGTTTTAAATTTCTGCTGATAAGATAGTAAAGGAAGACTTGTCAAACCATTTAAACTTAACTTGTCAGTAGATTAGATTATGAAAATATTGTTGGTTCTTAAAGCACAAACCTAAACCAAAGAGAAAGATAGGGATCCATAATAAATTATAGATCACAACCCTTACATTTTCTAGTTTTTATTGTACAAAAATAATGTCCGTGTGTAGCTTGTCCAAATGCCACAACCCATGGCAAGTCAGATTGCTCAATCCTGGTTTAATCATGTTTTCAATTTCATCTTAGTAGATTAGAGAAGAAAATTTTGTCAAACAACTTAATCTTAACAAATAAGTAGACTAGGTAGAGAATAAGAGAGTTCATTAGCCTAATCTGAACTCTTGGGAGTGACAAGGGTACAAGTAGATAGTTTTTCTTTATGCTTTAAAAGAAAAATAATGTCAAGGGTTTGCCAGTCCAAGTGCACCCAAAGGAAGAAAAAATGTTAGACAAAGTAGGATGGGTAGGTAGAAATGAGGTTGAAACAATCATGTTTTCAAAGTTTTTGAAATCATACCTTCAAGAGACCATCAACTAATGAAAGAAAGAAATCTGCTAAGTGCAAGTAAGGCACTGGTCTTCAAAACTCAAAGATTTGAGGTTTGAGGTCCTGGAAACCTCCTGAAAAGGAGCTGCCCTCCCCAAGTGGAGCCACTGTTAGTCATCAATAATTTTTAATATCTGAAGATGACTAAATATCAGTCCTAGATTTTCTAAAAACAAGATTTCTGAATATTGTGAGTTTTATAAATCTCACTGCCTTCATTATCCTTATCAGAAAATTTTCATTATTCTACTATTTTATCATTCCATGGTTAACTTTCCATTCCTAAAGGGCCCCTCATGGGCTTATGCCACTCATATATTTTCTATTTTCCCACCTATAACCCCAGCACTATGTTTTGCCTCTGCCTCACTCCTTCACCTTCCATCTAGGGTTACCAATCGGCCTATCATCCCCATGTTCATCAGGTTCCTCAAACCTTGATGGTCTCAAAAATACCTCTATAGGCTCTTTAGATCAATCAAGTACATCAATTTATATATATTCAAATACATTAGTTGGTCAAAAATTTTGTTTTTACACTATTAGGATCCCAAGCCTAATTTCAGTCAAAGACCAAGTTCAAACCCTCCCACTAGATAATTAGGGTTTCCTAGGTTATAGGGTCTTCATTGGTGTTCTAAGCTCTGTTCTTCTTATACTAGAACATGTTTCAAATGTAAAAGAAGGGCAACACATGATTGCTCAAGAAAGAGCAAAAAATATCCAAAGAGGGCTACTTTATCAATTTCATGTTTTGCAAAAGGTAAATGTGCTTGGAAATTCTGCAGGAATGTCAAGATGTAAATCAAGAAAGGAAGTTGATAAAGTGACTGATGAGTTCCTAAAGGAAGACATAAATTTGTGTTCAAGAAGAAATAAGGTTATTAAGCCTGATTGGGCTAGTAGTGTGCAAAGCAGGGATCTAGTGCAACAAATCATATTGAGAAAGTATCCCAGAAACCTAGGGTTTGGTAAGATGGTCAAAAGAGGAAAAATGAAGATGTTAGGCCTCCATGATGACCGCAAAAAGAAGGTTTGAAGAGGTTGTTGTGAGTGACACCAAAAATATTTCCAAGGTGATGTCTCACTACCTCAAAGAAGCAAGGATGTGAAAAGTCTCAGTAAAAGAGGTAAATTATAGGTTTTCTAGCTACCTGCCAAATTAAAGATGATTTGTTTCAAGGTAAGAACAAGGGAAGTTTTGAAAACACTATTTAAATTTTTCTAAAAAAATTATCAAAGGAAAAGTTATTATGCTTCAAAAGATCAAAGGGAAGCCAACTCATGACTCAAAAGCAAACCTGCAAAAGAAGAAAGTAAAGAGTATCAGTAAAATGGGGGTCAAGTTCTCCTTTCAAGTCACTTACTTTCAGTGATCAAAAGAAGGGTAAAAACGTAGTGTTGAGCTCAACGGTGGAAAAAAAAAGGTGATTACAAGGTTGTTGGTTTATGTCATGTTTTCAAGATCGAAGGAGAAAGCTAAATCGGTGCTTTAGCCACCTGCAGCAAAAGTCAAATCAAATGTCAAAGAAAGTGACAAAGGAAAAAACATTAGGAAGAGGGTTTTGCTTGGATTAAATTTAAATTTCCCAAAGCATATTTAAGGGGCATCTTGTTGTTTCATTCAACTCATTATTTACTTGCAAAAATAAAATAAGTTGAAGAGAAGAATTGTGAGTTTTTAGCAAATTTGGGCAAGTCCAGAAACGTTGCGTGCCTCGAGTCGTGTGTTGCACTCCTGGGCGGTCTCCTCGTGAAAAATACCACTGCACTACGCGCCTGTAAGTGCCTACTATGTGTTTAACCGTGCAGGCCCAACACGAAGGCTCACTCGACAGGCCCGACAGGGAGGGTTTTTGTGCTGCGCCTTCAAAAGAGGCTCGACAGGCCCGACAGGGAATGTTTTTTTTGCGCTGCGCATTCAACAGAGACCCAACGAGCGAATGTTGCGTGTTCACGAAGGCTCGACACCCTCCACCTGACCCGACCCATGTGCAGGTGCTGCGTGCCAGGCACAGATGTCACTCGACAGCCCGACTCCCCAGCAGACACTGCGCGCCCGACAAATAACACTGCATGCAGCTTGACCCACGTTCAGGTGTTGTGCGCTTGGGGCACGAAAGACACTGCCCAAATTGACTGCGTTCATGTGCTGCACTCTTGGCCAGGAGGGCCTCCACAGAAGTGCAAGCACTCAAACACTTCAAAAAACCCTCCAAGTTTCTGCCAAGTGTCTTCAAAATGTTTTTTGAGAGGTAAGTGGATGCCTTACCTTCTTCCAAGCAGTTTGATGATGTGAAGTTAGAGAGGAATGTAAAAACCCTAAAATAAAAGGAAAACCTAGTCTTCATGCTAAAAACACTACTGTTTAAAGGGAACCCCTGTATTTGCATGCTAAGATCACACTGAGAGTACCTTATTGAGGAGTTTCCCATCCACCTAGACACTCACTCCATTTGCAAAATCAATCCCCCACACTGCAAAGCATTGTCATTGCATACCCCCATCATCTCAGATTGTTATCATTACTAAGGTATTTTCATAGCAAGGTTTGGCATATCAGTTGGTTTGCATTCAGAATTATTTAAACCTCTCATTTTTCCCAAATTTCCCCTTCACTCATCCTCTTCATCCACTTGCAAAAAACTTCCTTTCTCATCATCATCTCATTTACCCTCTTCATATCATTTCAAAAGCAGAGTTAGGGTTTTATTTTTCAGGGCAATAGTGAAATCAAAATGTCAAGGGAAGGCAATAGTGACAATGGTGAGGGAGACCAAGGGCCTAGAAGACATCAACGCAAAGGTGGAAGAATAAATAGGTTTGAGCCACTGAACATTGCGCAGTTGATGGCATATCCTATGGAAGTTTCAAATTTCCAGAATATGGGTTGTTTTGACTTTTGTGAAAGAGTACAACAGGTACAAATCCATCCTGAGCTGACCAGGCTTTTTATCCTTAACCTTCATGACAATCAAGTAAATTTAGCTGGGGTAAAATTTGAGCTATCTTCAAATACTATTTCTATGGCCACTAGGATACCTAGTGTGGGAGAAAGGTGTTTCAAACCGGCTAGTTTGGACCTCAGCCACTATGAACCTTTCTTAAAACCTAGATACAAAGATGACTGCAAATCCATTTTTCCCTTTTCACATTTGCTGGAGAGATATGTGTCCTTGATGAGAGTCATCATGAAATATTTTACATGTGAGGGGAGGTTTTCTAGGCTTTATTCATACCACATAAGAATGCTCATGCACTTCACTAGGGTAAAGATGCTACATTTTCCCTATTATCTCTATAGGAGTATTGATAAGATGTCTTATATTGTGCAAAAGAGACATCCTTCACAACAAATGTAGAGCCTTTTTCACCATTCTCTCATCAAGATGGTTGTAATGCACCATTAGAGCAAAGGGGTATTCCACGGGAGGTTTTCATTTCCCATGAGGTCTTCACAAACCCGCAACCCCATCCTCAGTAGAATGTTCCTTCCTCATCTTATCCTCCTATCCTAACTCCTCCATCATCTCCTGATGAACATGTTTTACCATCCAACCATGTACCTTCACCTCAGGACAACCTTCTTCCCTCACCTTCTCCCAATGCTTCAGCTAGTGAACAAGCTAGTGACCATGAAGGAGAAGGTAGTGATAAATCAAGCAATGATGAAGAAGAGGACAGTAAAGAGGAGGATGATGAAGAAGAGGACAATAAAGAGGAAGAAGGTGAAGAGGCAGAGGTAAAAAATGAAGCAAAATACATGGAGGTAGATGAAATTGAAGATGAAGACACAAGTGATGAAGAAAGCAGCCAAGAAAATGATGATGATGTTGGAAACAACCCACAAGTATGTTAGCCATCTATAAAAAATTTATATCCAATGATGGCTAAATGAGTCTTCAGATTTCCAAAAAAAAACCCTTATGAAAAGCTTGTGAGTTTTGGAAATCTCACTGCCTTCATTATCTCAAGCCTACCCATTCAGTAAAATCTTCATTCAAATCTATTCCAAGTTAACCTGCTGCTTCAAAAGAGACTGATTTCATGCTATTTTCACCATTTCCACCTCCATTTCATTTCCCCATTTTTTCCATGTTTTACTCCTATTTCAATAGTCCTTTTCCCCTCCAAAAAATCCCATTTCCCCTTCATTTATCCTCCATCCCCTTAAAAATACCTTTAAAACCATTAAAAACCTCTTTATTTGGTTTAAACACCCTCTCCTAACCCTATCGGAACCTTAAAAAAAGTCTTAAAAACCCTTTGTTTAGGCCTAAATCTGATCATTTGAGAAATTAGGGCTTAAGCCCCTTCAGGCTTAAGCCCTCAGCCCCTTCCCCTCATACGACCCAAAGCCCCCGACCACCCGCTATTTCTAAAAACCCCGCTCCTTCTAACCCCCGGTCCTATTTTCCTTCCCCACGAGACCACTCCTCCACCCCCAACTTCTAGCCCCACCACTCATTCTTCTCACCTCGCTTGCTCATCCCTCCAAACAAATATCCACCATCCATCATATTGATCCGACGGCTATGTTATAATTATCCAACTCCGTCTTTTCCATTCTTCTCCCCAACCTTTTCGCTACACGGAAAAGTGCCCACGACACCGCCGGTCCCACCTTCCACTAAAAACCAACACCCCAATCCCCGTCTGCCACCTGTAATCCACTATTCCTGTCCACCAAAATTGTGCCCAACCTTCAGGCTCCAGTCGCACCATTGATCTCACTCCTTGAGATCCGACGGCGCAAATTGCATATCACACAGATTTCGGTGTCGGGGTTTAAAAACCCTTATCCGCGCGAATTAGGCGGTATTGGCTTGGACGCATGGTGGCCATTCAATGGTATCGCGTTTAATCCATCCAAAACCGTTTATCGCTTATTCTCTGCACGATACCACCCAGGTTTCGCACAAAACCACTTTCGCCTTTTCGCGCTTGAATTCAAATTTTGCCATTGTTCTTCCTGGTTCTACCCATGGAACCCCTCCTCTATGGATCTTCCCCCCTTTGAAATCGCCCCAACGCCCTCACCAAGCCTCTGAAACGCAGTTAATCCAAGAACGCAGGTTTTATTTAAATGTTTTCATTTTTGTTGCAGGTTTAATGGAAGCCAAAGTTTTACAGGCCATTCCACAGCCAATTTAAGTGGCTTGGCATCAGGATGATGATCTTGAGGGCCAAATAAAAGAGAAAGGGATTTAGAAGGTTTAGTTCAGGGTTTTGTCGATACTTCATGGCCATCGATTCATTCATAAAACCCTTCAAGCGCACAAAGAAGACCCCTTCACATAGAAACATAAGAGAGATGAATGAAGAAATGAAAATAGAAGAACAAAGGGCTCGATCAAAGATTAAATTTGTCAAAACAGAGATTAGCCCTTCAAAAAAAAAATTCAAGATAAATGGGTAAAAGTACTTGTTTAAAATAGAAACAAGAGAAAAGGACAGTAAGGCAGTTTAATTAAAGACCAAATGCAAAAATCAGGGCCTAAGACACAGTTTAATGATCAAACCAAGGCAACTTAACCCAAAGACAGTCTTGAGAAACTCAACAAAGAAGCAGTTATTTCTCCAAAAAGATCTAATTTCCACCTCCAGCTTGATTTTCCTTTCATAAAGGAAATTGACAGTTATTACACAGTCAGAAGATATTTTTATCTGTCAAGGCAGTTATTGTAATAGTTAAGAATAGGCCTCAAAGTCAAATTTTCCACCTATTTTTCACTTAGAAGTTAAGGCAGAGTTATTAAAACAGAGAAGTAGCTGCATAGGTTCCTAACTTATTCCTTGCATGGTTTTCAAGGATAGGAATGCATTTACTCTGTAAATAAATGACACTCAAACCCTAGATTAGCTCCACCTCCTCATTTGCAACATAACTACTGAATTCTAACTCATTATATGGTTGGAATTTGATGACTCTTTGAAGTAATACATAGTCGCTTGGAATTTGAAGGAAAATTGATGTTTTGGAACTTGTGGATGTCTTGACCTGTTTGTTGATGGAGGAGGCTTGATCACTGGATCCTTGAGCTTGGCTGTTGGTGAAGTGCTTCTATCTGTTATTGTTATTTCCTATTTTCATTATGTTTCCATCTTTATTTATTACAGTAGAGTAAATTTTTTAGGCTAAGAAATGTCTTTTGAAAGCACCTTAGTTCTTTTTACTCTTCACTGTCTAAATGTTTTCTTCTGCAAGGTCTGATTGGAGGATTCTTAATTGCCCTCCATTTCCATCTAGCTTGTTATTTTAGAAATAATTCAATAGAGTATAACTAAGGAGCTTCTCTTTTGGTAAGTCCATGTTACTTTGAGTACGGCTTGAGAGGTTGTTTTAAGGAATAATTTCAATAGAGTGAAACCAGGAAATTAAGTGGTAAGTCCATGCTCTTTGAGTACAACTTGAGAATTGTTTCTGAAACTTCTTTAAAGTATGCTTGGCAAAGTCTAAACCAGGGAAGTCTATCGTGTGCCCTATCCTCTGGTCTACCTTTATAAGTTTCTTTAAACATCCTTAGAGAGTTATTCAAAAGCATATTAGATTATTTCTGTTTGATATTAGGCTGCTCTTACTGTTTTCTTATCTAAAAGTAGTCTTTTGATTGCTGGATTGTTGTCTGAAAGGTTTGCTTATTAAAATTCTGTTCAAATAATTCTATGGTTTGCCCTGTCCTTTGGCTTGCTTCAAAACAAATTTCTTGAAATATGTTTCTTGTTTAAAGTACATGATAAAGAATTCTTCATTTCTCTTTGTCCTACTTTTCATTCTCACCCTTAATGTTCATCTCATTATTCCACAAACTTTGATGTTCCACTGGAAAAGTTAGAGTTGCCCTATGACACTCCCCAATCCTTTTATAAACTTATCATGACTTCCATATGACTCCATTTCCCAATAGTTTAGAGATTTCCCATTCTATCTATGCTCTCTGATCATCATGCCCAACCAAAAAAATCAAACAAACCTTGTACTTAATAACTAGCCTAAAATCAACCCTTAAAAGAAAAAAAGCACACATCCTTTGTAAAATAACCTGAGAGATCCCTCTCTGAGTCTAGGAAGTCTAGGTCCTAGAACTCTAAAGATTGGTTCCATGTTGCCTTGTCATTTGGTATGCCAATCTTCCAAATCACAGGACACCAACATTTTGGCGATCACTGTGGGACATTCTAAGTCAGTGACAAGATAAGTACTCCTTAGGACTCTAGAAACCATAAGAACCACATAAAGACTTATAAAACCCCAAAAAAATCTCCTGATTGGTTTTGTTACTCATTTGGTGGTGGACCATTACATATTTTACCTTCAAAAAAGCTAAAAATTTCCACCTGGCGACTCCACTAGCCCTAGTAGGCATATTTATCCACTATTTCTCTCAGATTCCCTTAATATTGTTTCAAATAAGTCCTATGAAGTTTAAGAGTCCTAGTTCCATATCTTAGAAGAAGTACTAAACACTAGGAGAGGTCAAAACATTTGAAATTAGTCCTAGTACTTTCAGCCTCTCTAAATTTTCAACTTGAAATCTGGCTTCACAAAGGATCAGTACCAGATCTCACCCAGACTCTAGTCCTCCTACAATAGTTGATGATCCAGAAAATATTTTATGGCAAACTTCTAAAGCTGGAAATTTAACTACTAGTAGGACCATCCAAAGGACAAGATCTTTCCCTGAAAATCTCGCAGTCTTGAAAGATCCTCACTTTGACTTGTCTTATACAAGGAACCTATTTAGAGCCAAGTCTTATAGTGATATTGACTAATCTGACCTTGAACCCATGGATTTGCAGCAGAACTTTAGCAGAGAAGCCTCTCCTTTTACTCCTCCTGATTTTCAGCTTCTCCACCACTTCAGTTATTTCCATAACAAATCTGATCAAAATCAGCCTGCTGGTCCAAGTACTCCCACCACTCCTATCCACACATCCACTATTCAAAACACCCCAGTTCATCCCACTTTTATTTTTACAAATCCACCTCTTGTAAGTCCTCCATTTTTCCCCACCATGGCAGCATGGTATGCCCCATTAGTGTTACCTCAACCTCTGGTTCCTTTACCAAATGATTATCAATCTAGAATTCCCCATTTCACTGGAAATGAATCTACTACTGCCTAACAACATGTAGATAAAATGGATGATGCTTTTGATTACATGGAAATAGAAGAAGAGACCATTAAGATGAGAATATTTTCTCAAAGTTTAGGAGGAGAAGCCAAGAAATGGTTTAAAAGCTTAACTCCAAATAGCATAAATGATCTCACTTCTTTATATCAAACATTCATAAACAAATGGGAAGTTAAAAATAACCCTCTCCAAATCCTTTCAGAATATAGCAACCTCAAAAGAAACATTGGGGAAAGTGTTCAAGATTATTGCACTAGATTCAATAGTGTTTACAATGCACTTCCCCCAAACATGAAACCTCCACTAGGCCTAGCCTTAGCAAATTTTCCTGAAGGCTTTGATCCAGACATGGCCTACCAGCTAAGAGAAAGAGACCCCTTAACTTTAGAAGATATGCAGAGGGGAGCCATAAGTGTAGATGAAAATCTGATTGAGAAAAGAGCTAGATTGAAATAAAAAAAAAGAGTTACATATAAAGATGAAACAATGGCATCAACCTCATCATCTGATGCCAAAACCAACAACTTAGTAAGGGTAATGGAAAGAATGCTTGAAAAGATAAACTTAAATGATAGAGTGCCTCCAAGAGAAAACCAAATTAATCCCCAAAACAGAAATGGAAATCCAAATTTCAAAAGAGACCCTATTCAAGATAGACAAAGAGATAATGACCAGCAGATTAGGCCTCCCTTTCAACAAAACTATGTAGATCAGGAAGAAGAAAGGGAAGCTGAAAGATTAGAAGAAAATAATGTGAATCTGATAGGATTTGACAGTGAGATAGATGTCTTCCTCACTGAAGAAGAACAAAGTTTCTTCTATATAGATAAAAATGTCTTTCGGATTAATCACATTATTAGGATTTGGTCAACGTTTCGATCCAGCTAATGTGGTTCATCCTCAGGACAAGGTGGAGAAACAAATCGATGTTGATGAATCAATAGAGGAGATGCATCATTGCCCAAAAATAGTTGTTGAAAGTTAGTTAGAAATTAAAAATTTTAATAATAAATTAATTAATTAAATAAACAATTTTATTAAAGAGGATTAAGACATTTTTATTTTAATAAAAATAAATAAAGTAACTAGCCATTATTTAGTTAAGAATTAAAATTTTAATGATAAATTAATTAAATAAAAAAAACATGGTTAATAAATTTTAAAATAATAATAAGGAGAAGGGAGGGGTAAATTTTTATAAAAGAATTAGTTAGTTAGGAATTAAAATTTTTAATGATAAATTAATTAATTAAATAAATTAAAAAGGTTAAGAGAATTATATAAATAAATAGGGAGGGGCAAACTGAAAACAACCATGAGGATTCTGAAGATTATAGATTGGGGTTTGAAAATGAAATAATGGAGGTACACAAACAATATGATCTTTGAAGCAAAAAGAAACCAGAATTTTCCAATGATGAAAACACACGAAGACCTTGTTAGGAAGGCAAAACAAACAACCCAAAAAATAATGATAATACCACCAACACTATGGTCAAGAAAGTTGATCTAAATAGAGACAAAAATAGCCAACAAAGTGCTGAAAAAAGCGGCCCTAGTACCTCTGCTAGTGGCCCTGACAAATCTGTCCTAAAAGATGGTCCTAATAAAACTCAGCAAATCAAAATTGCTGAAAAGACTATGATTGAAAAAACAGATGTAAATATGTCAAAAACAATAGTCCCTTTCATCCTTGAGACTGAGATTGCCAAAATTAAAATTAGCATACCCTTGGCTAAACTAGTAACCTAGGATGTATATAAAAACCAAGTTCTGAAAACTTTGAATATAGGAAATGATAATGATACTTTAAACTTAACAGATGATAAACCAGAGTTGTTATTTGGTCTTGAAGTAGAGGGAAAATACCAAGAAGGAACAATTCCTCCATTCTATGTCAGCCTAAATATACATGATAAAATTTTGCACAATGCCATGCTAGATTCTGGTGCCTCTCACAACCTTATGCCAAAGGTAGTGATGGAGAGATTAGGCCTAAACATTACTAAACCTTACAAGGACCTGTATTACTTTGATTCAAGCAGAGTCAAATGTTTAGGCCTAATCAAGGATTTATGTGTCAATCTAGCACAAATTCCTGCTAAGGGTCTAGTTATGGACATAGTGGTTGCTGACATTCCCCCAAAGTATGGCATGCTTCTATCTAGATCATGGGGAGCCACACTTCAAGGAAGCCTTCAAATGGACATGTCTTATGCTACCATAAATGTTTTTAACCAAACAAGAAGATTATACAGAGAATCTCATATGAAATTTATGGTGAGCAACATAGACATACCAAACAACACTCTTGTTTTTGTAAAAACTGATTTATATTAATGGAGTGCAGTAAAATACACAGTGCATAGTGGGAGTCAAGGGGACCTCCCTGTGTCTGCCTTTACAAAACTGCCTGGGCCTGGTCTGAGCACCCAGTGAATGCTTTATGGCTGAGAGCCTAGCGCATACATATAGAAACCACGGAAAAACAAAGACAGTCATGCTCTAGATGTTTGTGGGGCAGGCGGGCATGCAGAGGTGGCCCTGGCGTGCAGAGATGGCCCAGGCGTGCAGAGATGGGCTGGGTGGGCGTGCAGATCTGTGAGATGGGGCGTGTGTGCAAAGATGGCCCGGGCGGACTTGCAAAAACCCCGAGTAACTTGACCCGCAACTTCTGTCATTTCTAGTAACTTGACCTTCCTGTGTCTGCCTTTACAAAACTTTGTGGCTGATCCAACGAATGCTTTGTGGCTGAGAGCCTGGGTTCGAATGATAATTTGCCTAAGCCTGAAGGTTCGAATTGTTGATGGTGTTACACTTAGCTTTGAGTTCCCCATCCTCCATATCTTGCCAACGGATGTGATAATCGTCAAGCTTGGACTGAACGCCAGCATTGGCTAAGGCATTGGCCAGCTTGTTTGCTGTTCTGCGAACCACTTGAAAGGTGACCCCTTGAGTACTGCTGATGTGGCCTTGTAGATCCCTCAGGATTGCTGAGAGTCTCTAGCTTGGGGTTACCTTATCCACCTGTGTGCCCATCTGGAGTTTTCGCAATAGCCTGATGATGATCTCCGAGTCTCCTTCCACCACCAGAGCTAGAAGTCTGTAGCGATCAGCCAGAGTGATGCCACAGATGAGAGCGATTAGCTCTACAACATTATTGGTGTTCACGTCAAGATTGCCATGATAGATGAGATGGATGGTATTGGTATGATCCCTTACTGCTCCACCGTAACTAGCGTTTCCTGGGTTTTGCTTTGATGCCCCTTCGAAATTGAGCTTGAATGTTTTAAAAGGAGGCAAACCCCATTTATCCTGCGACATAGTAGTTGAAGCTTGGTTTCATCCAGTAGGATTGGTCGTGGCTTTGATATTTAGGATCTGAATAATTTTTTTCATTCGGAGATGTGCTTCCCTCTGTCTGCAATATGCCCATGGCTTTGATCAACTCCGTGATGAGTTGTCGCGGCTTTCTTGTTAACATGTCCACTACCATTGCTGAATTCTTGAAGATTCGTGCATTTCGCTCTTTCCACAAGATCCATGCTATGGCTCCTGGAATGATATTCCAAGCGCTGTTGACCAGAGGGTTGCATGATATTGAGGATCTCCAGCTGTTGAGTGAGCGGTAGATAGAGTTTCTGTTTCTGTCGAATTATCTGAAGACGAGGGCCATGTCATCCCAAAGAAAGCAGGCAGTGGGGCAAGTGTTGAGAATATGATTGAGATTTTCCGAACCATTCTCACAGAGGACACAGCGGGAAGGGCCTACGAAACCCCGTTTCTGAAGATTGTCCCATGTGAGTGCTCTGTTATGCAAGACCAACTAGGAGAAAAGGGTAATTTTGGGCCATGTTCCTCTGTTCCAAAGAGCATGCCATTTGTGGTCCGGTTGCGAGTCCGGAGAGGCAGCCAAGATCTTGTATGCTTCTTTGAGGTTGAAGGTTCCTTTGGGATTGCTTCCCCACTGAAGGATATCCTCTTTATTAGATTTGAGGATTCTTCGCTTATCCAGGTCTTGTAGAAGATGGTCTATATTCACATGGCAGTCTTGGGTGTGCCATTACTCTTTTGGTAGCCATTTTTGCCATGTAGTTGCCGCGTTCATAGGTTGCTAGTAGTCTGCTACAGTGACCATTCCTACCTCTTGCATAGCCCTTTTAAGAGTAGTCCAATCTGGGTGGTCCAGGGGGGGGAGTTGCTACCAGGCATCCTCCCAGAAGAGGGTTGTGTTGCCTTGGTGCACTTCCTAGAAGCTGTGCTTCTGAATAATATGTCGATTTTCCCATGCTTTGATCCAGATGGGGGATCCTTGAGTGTTGCCAGTGAGCCTGATGAGGTCTTTGTCCCTGACTTGATCAGTGTACTTCGCTTTCCACAGGGTGCCCCAGAGGGAATTAGGATTTTCTACCCATCTCCACCAGATTTTTGCTGCTATAGCCTTGCTTAGGATCTCAGGATCTCTTAGGCCCAACCCTCCCTCCAATTTTGGTTTACAAATGTCTGTCCACTTGGGAAGAGCCCACTTGGATTTCTTAGAAGCCCCATTCCAAAGGAAGGACCGTTGGATGTTTCGAATGGATTTATAAACAGCTTAAGGAGCCGCAAGTCCTGAGAACAGATAAGCTGGCATGGTTTGACGAACTGATTTGACCAATATCAGTCTGCTAGCCATGTTTAAGGCCCTGTGAGTCTAGCTGCTTAACCTGACCCTCATTTTGTTAAGGAGGGCTTCCCAGTTGGCAGATTTGGGGGCATATTCCGAGAGTGGAATGCCAAGGTATTTGGTTGGAAGGGAGTTCTTCTGAATATTAAGAATTCTGCTAAGATTTGTCTGCACAGGAACAGACGTATTGAAGAAAAACAGTTTGGATTTTGTGAGATTGATTTCCATACCTGAGGCCTCTGAGAAGGTCTTTAACACCTTGTCGATGGTTCGAGCTTCCTGCACTATGGGAGAGCCCATGAGCATTGTATCATCTACGAATTGCTGATGCGTTCCTGTGGGGCCTTGAGGTGCATGTTTGATGCCTTTGAGTTGATTCTGCTGTTTTGCTTTGGATAAAGATCTTCCCAGTCCCTCTGCCATAATAACAAAGAGAAAAGGAGACAGGGGATCTCCTTGTCTTATACCTCTGGATGGAAGGAAGGGTTGTAGGGGTCCTCCATTCAGCATGATTGAAAAGAATGCTCCCAAGACCAGTTCCATTATCCAATTTATCCATATCGGACTGAATCCAAAAGCCCGGAGGATTGCTCTTATGTAGAGCCAACTGATTTTATCAAAGGCCTTCGAAAGGTCAAGCTGGATGAGCATACCTGGAATCCTCTTTGTTTTGAGAGAATGCAGAACTTCTTGAGTGAGGATTATGCTATCGGTGATTTGCCTGCCTTCAACATATCCAGTTTGTTTCGGAGATATGATTGAGGAGAGGATGGGTTTAAGTCTGTTAGCCATCAGTTTAGATAGGATTTTATATATGACATTGCAAAGGGCTATGGGTCAGAAATTGTCGGGTGAGTCAGCTTGATCAGATTTTGGAATTAAGGTGAGGAAGGTGGCATTGATGGCAGGCAACACTCTCTTGGTTCTGTGAAAGTTCTTTACAAGGTTGAAAAGGTCGGCCTTGATAATGGGCCAGCAAGCTTTAAAGAATTCAATAACAACACTCTTGTTTATTCTATCCATTCATATTTGGACTCCTTTATCTTGTATAATGAAGATGAAATCATCTAACAAGAAAAGAAAATGAGATAAAATTGGGACCACCCAAACAGTCAAAACAATCCTCAAAAGAAGAATCTAACAGCTCTATCCTTAGTAGCCTTAAACAAAAAAAAAATGATGAACATAAGATAGAAACATTGTGGGAAATGAGCTTTGATGGCTCTTGTAGCAAAACAAGTTCTGGAGCTGGTATATGGATACACAATACAAACCAAGGACATTCTTATAAACTTGATTTTCCATGAACCAATAACATTGCAGAGTATGAAGCCCTCCTTCTTGGCCTACATTTGCTCAAAGATTTAGGAGCCAAGAAAGTATCAGTCCAAGGAGATTCAGAGCTAATTATTAGGCAAATAAAAGGGGAGTATTCAGGTATAAACCCAAGATTAAGAGAATATATGAATGTTTCCTTAGAGCTCTTAAAAACCTTTAAAAAATATGAACACACCTTCATTCCTAGAGCTAAAAACCACCTTGCAAATGAACTTGCCTTTACTATCAGCAATTGCCAAATCCCCCATAAAAATGAACAAATCACTGTCAAAGTAAAAAACAGGCCTATAGTCTCCGACAATGAAGACTATTGGCAAGTGTTTGAAGGTGACAAACACATAGATGATTTTCTGCAATCAAGGAATGATTTTTCCATACCAACACCTATCTTAAGCCATGAAGAAGACCGTTTTAATGAAGAACAAATCCCTAAAACAGAGCTGTATTTTACTGCTGATATTAATCAATTTGAACATATTTTTAAAGCAAATTTATTTGACAATCTAGACTAAAAGGACCTCGAGGTTTTACAATGTAAAAATGATACAATTCCAAGAGGTCTTGCACCATTAGAGCAACTTTTTTATTTTAATGATGTGGCCAAAGAACCAAATATGGAGCCTACAGAAACCAATGTAGAAGAACATAACATAGGCAACCCAACTGAACCCAAAATTATCAAGTTATCTAGCACCCTTCCAGCCCATATCAAGCAGCAATATATTGAACTTTTCAAAGAATTTGGAAATGTGTTTGCATGGGGATACAAAGATCTGAAATCATATGATACCAACATCATTCAACACAAAATTCCTCTCAAGGAGAATCAAAAACCTTTCAAACAGAAACTAAGAAGGATAAACCATATTTTATTACCTTTAGTTGAGAAAGAGATCAAGAAAATGTATGATGTTGGGATCATAGTTCCCCTTAGATACTCACAGTGGGTGTCCAACCTTGTGTCTGTTAGGAAGAAGACCGGGGAAATTAGGCTCTGCATTGACTTTAGAAATCTGAACAGAGCCTCCCTGAAAGATAATCATCCCTTGCCTAAAATGGACCACATACTTCAAAGGGTGGTTGGGTCTAAAAAAATATCACTATTGGATGGTTTCTCAGGCTACAACCAAGTATTAGTACTCCCAAGCGATCAACATAAAACTTCTTTTACTACACCTTGGGGTACATTCATGTATGTTAAGATGACATTTGGTTTGATGAATGCAAGGGCCACTTTTCAAAGGGCCATGGACATATATTTTTCAGAAGACATAGGCTATTTTATAATCATTTACCTTGATGACATTACTATTTTTTCCAAAAATGATAGAGAACATTTGATTCATTCGAGAAATTTTTTTAAGAAATGTAGAAAATATGGCTTATCTTTGAATCCAAAAAAGACACTTTTTGGTCTCCAAGAAAGAAAACTTCTTGGCCACATAATTTCTAAAGAAGGAATCAAACTAGACCCTAAGAGGATTGATGGCATATTGAAGATCAAACATCCAAGAAACCTCAAAGAATTGAAATCTTTCATTGGGAAGATTAATTTTTTGAGGAGATTCATCCCCAACCTTGCTGAGCTATTAAGGAACATCACAAACATTCTTAAGAAAGAGATAGGTGTTAAATGGAAAATACAGGCTAAACAATCATTTGAACTGGTAAAACAGGCTCTCACTCAAACACCAGCTCTCATTAGTCTTGATTTTACCAAGGCTTTCTACATATTTTCTTTTGCCTCTGAACATCCAATAGCTGCAATATTGCTGCAAAAGAATACTATGAGGCAAGAACAACCAATATCCTTTTTTAGTAGGGCCCTTAGAGATGCTCCACTCAAGTATAACATCATGGAGAAATAAGCCTTAGCCTTGATAAAATCATTGAAAGGCTTTCGAGTCTACATTTTACATACTCATATCATTTCTTTTGTCCCACATACAGTTGTCAAAGATATTCTAAGTTAAGACCCTGATGGCAAAAGGGGAAAATGGATTGCTATTATTTTAGAATATGACTTAGAAATCAGGCCTACCAAACTAATTAAAGGACAGGGACTAGCAAAAATCATGGCAAAATCAAGTTTCCAAGCACTAGATATGAATATGGTTGATGTCTTAGAAGAAACAGAAGAATTCATAGCTCCATACATTGAAGAAATCTTTGTGAATTCATCTTGGTATGCTGATATCATTTATGTGCTACTCTATCTGAATACCCCTCCTTCTATATCAAAAACTAAAGCTAGATTTTTAAAATAGAAGGCTTTAAATTATTGCATCTTAGATGGGGTTCTATATTGGAAAAATACTGTTGGAATATTGCTTAAATGTTTTCTTGATATTGATGCAGGAAAAATCATGCATGGCTGCATGAGGGAGAATGTGGAGGACACCTTTACTGGAAAGCCACAACAAACAAGATTCTTAGAGCAGGTTGTTATTGGCCCACCCTTTTCCCAGATACTCAAAAACTAGTCATGACTTTCCATAAGTGTCCAATTTTTGATGGAAAAAGAAAACTCCTGCCTTTAACTTTGCACCCTATCTCTGTTGAAGCTCCTTTTCAACAATGGGGTTTGGACTTCATTGGATAAATTCACCCTACCTCATCTGCCCAACATAAGTAGATCCTTACTGCCACTGATTATCTTACCAAATGGATAGAGGCCATACCTTCTAGGAATGCTATTGACTATGTCATTATCAACTTCCTTGAAACCAACATACTATCCAGATTTGGTTGTCCTAGAAAAATTATCACAGACAATGTTGCTGCCTTGAAATCCAAAAGAATGGTTGACTTATGCTACAAATATCATATCACATTGGGCCATTCCACAACCTACTATCCTCAAGGAAATGGATTAGCTAAGTTATCCAAAAAAAGCCTTGTCAATATTATCAAAAAATTGTTGGAGAAAAATCAGAAATCATGGCATAGTAAGCTTATTCATGCTTTATGGGATGATAGATTAACCACCAAGAAATCAATAAACACGTCTCCCTATCAGCTGGTTTATGGCATGGATGAAGTCTTCTCAACATCTTTAGGAGTTCCAGTCATGAAAATACTCCAACAAGTGAAATCTGAAGATAATGACATGCAGAGAAGGATAAATCAGACCATTCATTTACAACATTCTAGAGAGGAAGTGTACAAAAGAACACAAACAGTCCAAGAAGGCATCAAGAAGATATTTGACAGAAAGACTAAAGCAAATGACTTTCAAATTGGAGACACAGTTCTAAAATGGGATTCTAGAAGGGAGGACAAAGGTAAACATGGCAAGTTTGATAATCTATGGAAAGGGCCTTATATGATTCACTCAATTAGGGGTCATAATGCTTTCTTCTTGGAAGGAATGAATGGAGAAGAACTTTTTGAAGGTCCTGTCAATGGCAGGATGCTTAAACATTATTTCTGTCAAGAGTTCTAGATTCAAAGATTTCATTCATTATACATAACACAGCGTGAGAAAAAATCAAAGAAAGTACAAAAACAATAAAATAAAGGAAAAAGAAAAAGAGGGAAAAATTCAGAAGAGGTACAGCCCCATACCCAAAAAACAGTACTGTTGAAAGTGTGCAAGTCTAAATGCCACTGCTAATTTAAAAATGATACCTTGTTCAATCATCTAGCCAAATCATGGTTGAACATGCTTTAAATTTATGTTGATAAGTTAGTAGAAGCCATGATTGTCAAGATTATTTCAGACTTAGCTTATCAAAAAGGATCGATTAGGAGAATATGAAGATGTTGGTTCCATATGCTCAAAACATAACCAAAGAGATAGATAAGAATGCATTACTAATGACAAATCCCAACCTTATCTTTTTGAATTTACTTTATGCAAATAATGTTTGTGTGCAGCTTGTTCAAAATGCCACAACCATGGTTGATCAAACTGTCTAATCCTGATTTGAACCATGCTTTAAATTTTCATGTCAATAGCTAGAGAATCAAGACTGCCAAACAATTTAATCTTGGCAGCCAAGTATTTTAGGTGGAAAATAAAAGAGTTCAATAGTTTAATCTGAACTCTTGGAAGAAATAAGGATAGGAATAGTTAGTTTATTTTCTGTTTTCAAAAAATAAAATGTCAAAGAGTTTTCTAGTTCAAATGCACTCAAAGAAGAGAAAATGCTAGGACAAGTAGGATTGGGTAGGTAGAAAGATTGTGTGAAAAGGATTATATATTGCAGATTGTCAAAGAGTTGTCTTTTTCAGAGAAAGGTCAACAAGTAAAAAGAAGAAATCTGCCCAATGGATAAGGCACTGATCTGCTGAAACTTAGAGATTTATTTTCTAAGGTTCTTGACACCTCCAAAGAGCTGCCTCCCCAAGTGGAGCCACTGTTAGCCATCTATAAAAATTTTTATATCCAATGATGGCTAAATGAGTCTTCAGATTTCCAAAAATGAACTCTTATGAAAAGCTTGTGAGTTTTGGAAATCTCACTGCCTTCATTATCTCAAGCTTACCCATTCACTAAAATCATCATTCAATATATATTCCAAGTTAAACCTGCTGCTTCAAAAGAGACTGATTTCATGTTATCTTCACCATTTCCACCTCCATTTCATTTCCCTATTTTTTCCATGTTTTACTCCTACTTCAATAGTCCTTTTTCCCCTCTGAAAAAGACCATTTCCCCTTCATTTATCCTCCATCCCTTAAAAAGACCTTTAAACCATTAAAAACCTCTTGATTTGGTTTAAACACCCTCTCCTAACCCTATCGGAACCTTCAAAAAAGGCTTAAAAAACCTATGTTTAGGCCTAAATCCGACCATTTGAGAAATCAGGTCTTAATCCCCTTTGGGCTTAAGCCCTCAATCCCTTCCCCTCATATGACCCAAGGCCCCCGACCACCCACTATTCCTAAAAAAACCTCTCCTTCTGACCCCTGGTCCTATTTTCCTTCCCCATGGGACCACTCCTCCGCCCCAAATTTCTAGCCCCACCATTCATTCTTCTCACCTCGCCTGCTTATCCCTCCAAACAAATCTCCACCATCGATCATACCGATCCGACGACCATCATCCAACTTTGTCTTTTCCATTCCGCTCCCCAACCTTTTCGCGACATGGCAAAGCGCCCACGACACCGCCGGTCCCACCTTCCACTAAAAACCAACGCCCCAATCCCCGTCTGTCACCTATACTCCACTATTCCCATCCACCAAACTTGCACTCAACCTTCAGGCTCCACCCGCGCCGTCGATCTCACTCCTTGAGATCCGACGGCACAGATTGCATATCGCGCAAATTTCGGTGTTGGGGTTTAACAACCCTTATCCGCACGAAATAGGCAGTATTGGCATGGACGTGTGGTAGCCATTCAATGGTATCACGTCAGATCCATCCAAAACCGCTTACCGCTTATTCTCCACGCGATACCACCTGGGTTTTGCACAAAACCGCCTTCACCTTTTCGCGCTCGAATTCAAATTTCGCCATTGTTCTTCCTGGTTCTGCCCATGGAACCCCTCCTCTGTGCATCTTCCCCCCTCTGAAATCACCCCAATGCCCTCACCAAGGCTTTGAAATGCAGTTAATCCAAGAACACAGGTTTTATTTAAATGTTTTCATTTTTGTTGCAGGTTTAATGGCGGACAAAGTTTTACAGGCCATCCCACAGCCAATTTAAGTGGCTTGGTCCCAGGATGACGATCCTTGAGGGCCAAATAAAAGAGAAAGGGATTTTAAAGGTTTAGTTCAGGGTTTTTTCGATACTTCATGGCCATCGATTCATTCATAAAACCCTCCAAGCGCGCAAAGAAGACCCCTGCACATAACAACAAAAGAGAGATCAATGAAGAAATGAAGATAGAAGAACAAAGGGCTCGATCAAATATTAAATTTGTCAAAACATAGATTATCCCTTCAAATAAAAAATTCAAGATAAATGGGTAAAAGAAGTTTTTTAAAACAGAAACAAGAGAAAAGGACAGTAAGGTAGTTTAATTAAAGACCAAATGCAAAAATCAGGGCCTAAGACATAGTTTAATGATCAAACCAAGGCAACTTAACCCAAGGACAGTCTCGAGAAACTAAAGAAAGAAGTAGTTATTTCTCCAAAAAGATCTAATTGCCACCTCCAGCTTGATTTCCTTTCATATAGGAAATTGGCAGTTATTACACAGTCAGAAGATATTTTTATCTGTCAAGGCAGTTATTGTAATAATTAAGAATAGGCCTCAAAGTCATAATTTTCACCTATTTTTCCCTTAGAAGTTAAGGCAGAGTTATTAAAACAGAGAAGTAGCTGCACAAGTTCCTACCTTATGCCTTGCATGGTTTTCAAGGATAGGAATGCATTTACTCTGTAAATAAATGACACTCAAACCCTAGATTAGCTCCACCTCCTCATTTTCAGCATAAGAACTGCATTCGAACTCATTATATGTTTGGCATTTGATGACTCTTTGAAGTAATACATAGTCTCTTGGAAGTTGAAGGAAAATTGATGTTTTGGAACTTGTGAATGTCTTGAACTATTTGTTGATGGAGGAGGCTTGATCACTGGAACCCTGAGCTTGGCTGTTGGTGAAGTGCTTCTATCTGTTATTGTTATTTCCTATTTTCATTATGTTTCCATCTTTATTTATTACAATAGAGTAAAGGTTTTAGGCTAAGAAATGTCTTTTGAAAGCACCTTAGTTCTTTTTACTCTTCATTGTCTAAATGTTTTCTTCTGCAAGGTCTAATTGGAGGATTCTTAATTGCCCTCCAGTTCCATCTAGATTTTTATTTTAGAAATAATTCAATAAAGTATAACCAAGGAGCTTCTCTTTTGGTAAGTCCATGTTCCTTTGAGTACGGCTTGAGAGGTTGTTTTAAGGAATAATTTCAATAGAGTGAAACTAGGAAATGAAGTGATAAGTCCATTCTCTTTGAGTACAACTTGAGAATTGTTTCTGAAACTTCTTTAAAGTATGCTTGGTAAAGTCTAAACCAGGGAAGTCTATGGTGTGCCCTATCCTCTAGTCTGCCTTTATAAGTTGCTTTAAACGTCCTTAGAGAGTTAGTCAAAAGCAAATTAGATTATTTCTGTTTGATCTTAGGCTTCTCTTACTGTTTTCTTATTTTTTTTCTTATCTGAAAGTAGTCTTTTGATTGATGGATTGTTGTTTGAAAGGTTTTCTAATTAAAAGTCTGTCCAAATAAGTCTATGGTTTGCCCTGTCCTTTGGCTTGCTTCAAAACAGATTCCTTGAAACATGTTTCTTGTTTAAAGTACATGATAAAGAATTCTTAATTTCTCTTTGTCCTACTTTTCATTCTCACCCTTAATGTTCATCTCATTATTCCAAAAACTTTGAAGATCCACTGGCCAAGTTATATTTTCCCTATGATACTCCCCAATCCTTTTATAAACTTATCATGACTTCCAAATGACTCCATTTCCCAATATTTTAGAGATTTCCCATTCTATCTATGCTCTCTGATACTCATGACCAACCAAAACAATCAAACAAACCTTGTACTTAATAACTATCCTAAAATCAACCCTTAAAACCAAACAAGCATACATACTTTGTAAAATAACCTGAGAGATCCCTCTTTGAGTCTAGGAAGGCTAGGTCCTAGAACTCTAAAGATTGGTTCCATGTTGCCTTGTCATTTGGTATGCCAATCTGCCAAATCACAGGACACCAACAAAGTCAATGAGAAAAATGAAAATGCAGAAATCAATGAAGAGCCAAAAATTGATGAAGAAACTAATGATGACACTTCAAACAGTGAAAACACAAGTGATGATAAGGGCTGTGATGATGTTGGAAACAAAGAGGACAGTGATGAAACAGAGAACATGGTAACTGATAGCAATAATGATGTTGATGATAGCAGTGACACTAAAGACCAAAAATTCAGTGAAGAGGGTGATAATAGCAGTGAAAATCATAGCAATGATGCTAGTAGCAGTAATAAGGGAAGTAGTGACAATAATGACAATAGTCCTAATGGCCGAGAAGAAAGTGAAAACAATGAGCTTGACAGTTGTAATGATGATAGTGCAGAAAGCAATGCCAAAGTTAGTGAGACTCCTAGCAGTATTGAAGGAAATGAAGAAAAAAGTGCAGAAACCTATAATGACACCTCTAACAGTGAAAACACAAATGAAGAAAGAGGTCAAGAAGATAGTGAAGCTGATATCAGTGAAGGAGAAAGGGATGATGATACAAATGAAGATCACAACAGTGATGTTAGTATGGAAGAAAATGAAAGTGAGGCTGATGAAGGTAGTCAAAAACATAGTGCAGAGGTCAATAAGGAAGAGAACAACAATCATGAGGTCAACCATGGTGAGAGCATTCAGATGAACAATATTGAACCTTTCCCTCTCACATATCAAAGAGGAAAGAGGCATGCGTTTGCTGCCTCTAAAAGCCAAGGGACCATGCCATCCACCTCAGCTAAGAAGCTTGAAAAAGGAAAACAAAATATCAAAGAAGAAGAAGAAGATCAACATGAGGTTGAGAAAGAGTTTGAACTCATTCACATTGACAGTGATGAGGAAAATGAAGCAAGGATATCAAGCTTGCTCCTCCAGAACAAAAATTCCCAAATTAAAGACCTCCAAGCAAATATAGATAGGGCCAAGTGTGTGAATAATGTCCTTGAGATGGAGAACAGACAGCTAGGGGCACAAAGTGCCATTTATGAGGCTAGAGAAATTAGATCTTGAAAAGAAGCCCAAAGAGCATATGTAAAGCTATAGGAATTCATGGGCACCTATGAGGAAAGTGAAGATGAAGAAGGACAGTCTAGAAGAAGACCAAGAACCATGGGTTTAAAGAAGGCCTTTGCAAGACAAAGAGATCAAGAGTCTGCCTTGGTAGTGCAGCTCCCTCTAAGTGAGTTGCTTTCCATGGAGATAGAATATGATTGAGAGCCTTGGCTAGAAGGAGCAAACACACACTTGGAGGCCAAATTGGAGAAATAAAATAGGGACCTTGACCTGCAAAAGAAGATTACCAAACACTATGCACTTAGAAATCAAATTGCAAGGGCCAAGCTCAAAAGAGCCCTTGCCAAAGTTCAAGCCCTCAAGGAGACAAAAGGTCAAGAAAAGCTTAAACTTCTTGTTGATGCTTCCATGCAAGCATCCCAGACATAACAAGGAAGATATTTTCAAAATTTGGGAAATTTTGGATATTTGCTGATTTGGAGGGCCAAGGGTGCAACACCCTTGGTGATGTGCTTTTTCTCAAGGCATCCTCAAGAGGTAAATTTTACATTTTTGGAATCCTCATCTCAAGTACAACATGCTCACCAAATTTCAGGTCATTTGGAGTTGATTTGGTCCTCCAAAAAGGGTAAAAAGCACCCTAATTTTCACCTTTCTGCCTAGTTTTCAGGACATGTGTTGTGCCTTTACCAGCCTTGGGAGTTTTTTTTTTTAAACAGGTTATAGGGGTCCAATCAGAAGACCAAGGTTAGTTCTAGAAATTAGACTCAATCGGCTTTTAAACGAGCCATCACGGAGCCCATTCCGACATCGGGAAGGCCTTCAAAACTTGGCTGTGAGATGACCCAGTTTTCTTGATCATGTGCCACATCTTGGAAATGCATCCTTAAAACTCAGTGATGCACCCTGACAGTAAAAAAGTCAACAAAGTATGCTTGGAAATATTTTGGAGGCTTGGGGGAGCCCAAATGTCAATTTTTTTGCCAAAAATAGTTGAGAAGATATTTTGTGCCTTGGGCCTTGCAAGGTCTCAAAGGACAAAAGTGACATTTATGATTAAATAATAGGCTTCTTAAGACCTAATTAGGCTTTAGTCCTCCAATGCAAGATAAATAAAGAATGGAGGTTTCATTTTATATGTTGGATATTTGCTAAGCATGCTACGAAATAGACTTGGAGTTTATTGGTGAAACTGGTTTTTGGTGCCTTGTGACGGTGTTGGATTGTTCTCAAGCTCATTCTTAGGATTAATTAAGCTTGTTTAAATGGTGATGTATTCCATCTTTATTTTTGTTTTCTTCAGTTATTCATTGTGTTTATGGTTCATTTATTTATAGAACAGAAATCGAGAATAGGATTTTCCTTGTTGGTACCCTACTTCTGCCTACTTTCTTGACTTATATGTTTTCTTCCTCAAAGTTTTGCTAAAGAAATCCTTAAATGCTCTTTAGTGTTACTGATATGTTATTTTAGAATGCTATATGTGTGCAAGTAAGTTTTAGATAATCCTTCACTGCTTTCTTAGCTTACTTAACTGTTGTTTTTTAAGACCTGCTTAGCCTAGTTGATATTGAGGAATCCTTCATTGCTCTTCAAGTTTTCATTATGCTATCATCTTAGAATATTTTTCTCGTTTATTGGTTTTTTAAAGGATCCTTGATTTCCCATTAACTCACTATATTCACAACTCCACGTTACTTCACTCTCCCTTGACCTAATTAGATCCATTTGATTTTGCCAACTTTCCCTTTGAACTACCCTTGACTCATTTTTACACATTTCAAGACTTTTGCAGACTCCATAGCCCAATGGATTGATACTCCCCACTCTATTAACCTACTTAACAACTTTTCCTACCAACCAACCAAACAAACAAACAAAACCTAAACTTAACAACTAGCCTAAAATCAAAACCTAAAAAGCAAACAAGTTCATATCCTTTGCACAAAATAGAGAGAGCCCTCTCTGAGTCTAGGAAGGCTAGGTCCTAAGACTCCAAAGACTGGTCTAATGTTACCCCTATTCATTTTTTCTCACCAATATAACAAATTACGGGGACCTAACAAACCTCATTGAGGCACCTAGTAGGCCTAAAAATAAAAAATAAAAAAATTCTCCATGTATCTCTCTCTAATGAATGCAGGTTCTCTCCAACCTTTGCAAGCAACAAAAACAAGTTTGCACCAAAAGAACAAGTTGGTAAAATATCTAATCGAAGCAAGTCAAAATTTGACTTCCTCTTCCTTTTCTCAGATGCTCCAAAAGGACCAAGGTAATGACAATCCATCACCATCGTCCATTTCCAACATCCACCCATCATTTCCAAGTTTTTCTCATTAATTTTCCTCGTTGTCCTAAAATAATGCAGGAAGTCATGTTTTTGCTACAGGAAGTCCTATTTTTTAGCATAAAATTATTTTGATTATATCGTGAAAAAAATTTATCCATTTTCTAAGTTGTTTCATGGGGATATGCATATGAATGATGGTAGAATTCTCAAGAAATTGCAACGAATTCCAGTTCACAGTTTGTGAGAAATCGACCTCCATCACCTACAACTATTTTTTATTTTTCTCGATATTCGTGAATTAAATGGCCAAGATGTTTTATGGGGAGGTGCATAAGGATGATGGTAACATGCTAAAAAAAATTTAGGTCAATCCAGTCTACTGTTTGAGAGTTATGGATAAAACAATTCTACTACAAGGGGGTTGTCCTGAAATGCTACAGGAAATTTCATAATTGCTACAGGAAGTTACAATAAGCTATAGGCTGGTGGATCGAGGACAAAAAAAAATCACCAAGGGCTTTGAGGTGTAATAAAATCAATTAGGAGAGTCTTCCCATCATTTCCTTCCACATTCTCATCACTCCTCCATCTTAAACAAAAGGGATTTTCTTTCTACCCTTCACTATGTCCCATTTGTCAAAAAGAAAAAAGAAAAAAAACACATATTTCCTTCACATCATTCTTCCAAGACCACACTAATCCTTCTTAGTCCTATCAATATCTTAAATCCTTAACACACTCTCCCTCATCATCTCATGCATATTGGAAGTCAAACAAATACAAAGAAGGACTACTACAACAAGGAAACATGTTCCTCTAGAAAACTTGTGTAATCACCATAATGCACTATAAGTGGTTTTATCGTTCATCCAAGAAGACACGAAAATTTGGGAGGTGATTATGAAGAGGCTTTGGCACTCCAAGAAGGCATTTCACTAGCATAAACAACCTAGACATCAGAGAGGCACCTAAAAACATAAAACAAAGTTATCAGTAAAGGTATAATCAAATTCTTAAGACATGAACCATGAATAAAAAAGAGTCAACTCCCTCTGATATCATGAACGAGCTCTAGCATGCAGGAATCAAGTCAATTATCAACTACACCACTCACATCATGAGCATGTCAACAACAACATTTTATCCAGTGATGTGAAGTAGCAGAAACAACAATAACAAAAAAATCCTAGAAGACCTCCAGATTCAAGGCTATCAACAATAGAATCTCCAACAGATTTTCACATGAAGCTCCAGGATCATTAGTAGCAGCTTCAAAACCACCAAATGAAACTTCAAAAATCATATCAGCAGGCTCAATAACACCTGCAAAAACACACCAGGAGGTAAGGCTTAGGTATGCAACTCTCTAACCTCACCCTTTGAATCTATTCTAGTTTAAGAAAACATTAAAAGTGTGAGAAGTGTTAGTCATCATCAATTTCTTCCTTTTTATAGATAACTAAATGCTTATCCTAGATTTCTAGAAACAAAATTCATGAATATTGTGAGTTCTAGAAATCTCACTGCCTTCATTATCCTTAGGATAAATTTCTCACTATTTCATTACTCTATCAAGTCATGGCCAGCTTATCGCTCCCAGAAGACCCATCATGGGCTCATGCCACTCATTTTGGTCTCATTTTTACACTCATGACCTCAGTACTATGTTCTGCCTACTTATAACCCTTCCACTTCCACCTCGGATTGCCAAGTGGCCTAACCTTTCCCCTATTCACAAAGTGCCTCAAGAATTGGTGGTCTCAAGCTACCTCTCTAGGCTCTTTAGATAAATCAAAATCAGTAGTTTTGGGTCTACAATGCATAAAGTTTTTCATAAGCTCTGTTTTACACCTAAAGACCCCAAGTCAAGTTTTCATCCAAATATCAGCCCAAAGAGCCTCCCACTAGGTCATTTAGGGTTTCATAGGTTATAGGATTGTTTTGGTGTTTTGAATCACTGCTTTACATGTGCCAAGAAGATGAAATCAAATGGAAAGGAGGGTTAGCACTTGATTGTCCAAAATAGATAAAAAATCCTTCGAGGAAGGCCTCCTTGGTCAAGACAGCATTCTGCAAAGGTATAAATATGCATCCTAAACATTTCTGTAGGAATGATTGAGATGGATATCATGCAGAAAATGAGGTAAGGTAAGAGGCTATCTCCTCACTAAAGAACATCCACAGCAAAGAAAAGGAAGCTTGCCTATGTTCAAAGGGAATCAGGGTTTTTAGGACTGATTGTCTAAACAGTGTTTCCAAGCAAAAATCCATTGCAAAAGGCCACAAGGACAAAGGCACATCAACACAACCAAGCACAAATTGAAGATTTTTAGAAGTTATAAATGAAGAAGGGAAAAAGCCCTAAAACCTAAAGTTTTGGGAGATAAGAAAAGTAAGTGAAATGAAGATTATGGGCCTCCATCATGACAGCAAAAGGTTGAAGAAGATATCATAAGGTGACCTCTATGGCTTGCCAAGGTAACAGTGCTTCACTGCATCAAAAGGAAAGAAATGAAAATAGTATCAGGGTGAGGGAGGTCAAGTTTTCAAATATAGACAATTGCCTTCAAAGGGTCAAAGGAATAAAAGTATAGTTTTGGGTTACAAGGTAAAAAATTGACATGAGAATGAGTTCACTGTTGAGTAATTGAAGTTGTCAAAATCCAAAAAATGACAAAGGAGACCAAAGAAACTATGTCATGGCATCTGCAACAAACCAGAACTAGCCAAGAAGAGACATAACAGGCATGATTTATAATCTTTGTCAAAGAGGATGTGTCACTGTCAAAATTAGTAAGAAGGTAAGGAAATGTGTTTTCAGATCACTTACATTCAGGATGTCAAAAAAGGGATAAAAACATGTTTTTAGTTTATCAGTGCAAGCATAAATAGGTTTTCACAGTGCCAAGACCATCAAAGGTTAAAAGGGACCTTTTTCATCTCTCAAGTAAGCCATCACCGAAAGAAGAAAAGTCACTTTGAAAAATTTTCAAATCACTTGCAAAAGGTCAAAAAGGATATCAGTCAAATGAAAAAAGAGATTGAAAAACATTACAAAGTGGGTTTACGAAAAAATAAATTTGCATGCCCAAGGCCATAAAAGTCAAATTCATTTAAATACTTGACTCATTGTGCATTTTATATTTGCAAGAAGAGCAAGAAAACCCTGCTGGATAAATTTCTGAGTTTTTGGACAAATCCTGGGCCAAGTCACTGGCGCTACGCATAGACACTGGCGATGTGCTCACAAACCCTCGCGCTGCGTGAATAGTATTTTCTGCCGTTCATTTTTACTCGGTGCTGCGCTTATAGCAGGCGGCATTGCATGAATAAGCCAACACTACGCACAGGCGGAACCAACATGCCCAGGCCTGGGGATGTGCCCACAGGCCGACCCGACAACTTATTTCAAGCCCGACGTTGCATGTGCAAAGCACCCGACAAGCCCGACGCTGCGCCCAAAACCTGGGCACGCGAGATGGCGCTGCACTCAGACAGAGGCCCAACCCGCCCGACGCTGCACACAGAAGGCGACTCGATGGTGCGGGCAGGGAACTGCACTCAAACAAAAATCCTCCAAATTGCATAGAAGGAGCCAAGGATTCAAAGGAAGTCCTCCAAATTGGTTTCAAAACCCTACAAGCAAGAAAAATGTGGTAGGTGACCTTTTCCTCTTTATCCTCCAAGCATTTTCATGATTAAGTGATTAAAAAGTGATTAAACCCTAGTGTTTGCAAACCCTAGGTCATCATAGCAATAAAGCCTCTGTTTCGACCTATGAACCATTAATTGTCATTTGAAGAGGAGTAAACCAAGGTAAACACCATCATTTCATATAAAAGCCCTAATAAAGTTCAAGGCAAAACAATCATACACTTACCTCCTTATCATTCATCTGCAAAGGTTGCCCTCACCGTCATTTGCATTTTACTCCTTTTGCCCAAGTTTGTCCACAAACAGCCCTAATTACCATGTCAAGGGTAGAAGACAGTAGCAGCAGTGACAGAGGCCAAACCACAAAGGAGGAAAAGTGAACAGATTTGAACCCTAGAGCACAGTAGATATCACCTCATCTCCCATGATCCTCTCATTTTTCCAGAATGTAGGGTGTTTCCAATTTTATGAGAGAGTCAAACAAGTGCAAAGCCACCCAAAGCTCACAAGGCTTTTCATTCTTAACCTGCACAAAAAACAATCAAGCCTTGGAGGAGTGGAATTTGAATTATCAACCGATGCCATCTCTAATGCTACTGGTATCCTTACTGTTGGTGAAAAGTGGTTTAAGAAAGCCAAATTGGACAAGAACTATTATGAGCCATTTGTCAAAACTAGGTACAAAATGGGTTGCAAGGCTATCTTCCCTTTCTCACACCTAAAACAGAGGTTTTCACCCTTGATGAGGGTTATCATGAAGTACTTTACCTGTTTTGAGGTACTCCATACTTTATTCCTACCATGTTAGACTCCTGATGCATTTCACAAGGGCCAATATGCTCAACTTGCCCTGCTACCTCTATAGAAGTATGGAAAAAATGTCTTCTATTGTTCGGAGAAGGAGTCCTTCCCAACAAATGCAGATTTTATTTCACCATTCCTTGATCAAGATGGTGGTATTACATCAGTTGGAATAGCAGGGTATACCTTCGGAGGTATTCATAGCCCACAGCTCCCTCGTCAACCTAGCTTTCCCTCATCATCTACACAAGTGCCCTCACCTCAAGAAAACCTCCCCTCCTCTCCTTCTCTTGATGCATCAAATGAAGAAGGAAGTGACAATGATGAATTAAGTAAAAATGAGGGAGGTAATGGTAATGAGTCAAATCAAAATGAAGAAGGTGAGAGTGAAAATAAATCAGTCCAAAAGTGAAGAACAAGCAGATGATGATGAAGAGGAAAATGATGAGGAAGAAGGAAATTATGATGAATAAAGTGGCAGTGAGCATGACAGTGATGAAGGTGAAAAAAGTGAGCAAAATAGTGACAAAATAGAATAGGATGATGAATAAGATGAGGAGGTTGAAAGTGGAAATGAAATGAGCATTGATGAAGAGAATATCAGCAATAAAACAGAAGATACAGAGGCAGAGAATGAAGTGGAAAATGATGAGGCAGAGACAGAAAATGATGATGAAGATATGACAGATAATGAAGACATGAAAGAAGATGAAAATGATAAAGATAAAGACAGTGAGGACAATGCAGAAAATGAAGGCAACAGTGAAAAAAAGGAAGCAAGCCTATGTGATGAAAAGGACAACAAAGAAGAAAATAGCCATCACAGTCATGACAGTCATGACAAAAATCAGCCCCTCAATGATAATGACAATGATGACAGTGCAAAAGTTAAAGAGGAAAACAATCCTGACGATGAACAAAATAAAAGTGAAGAAAGTGCAGAGGGTAATAGTCCTAATGAGGATCATAGCCATGACAAAGACACCAATAAAATCACCATGACACCTCTTTCATGCACATACCAGAGAGGGCCAAGGCTAGTGTTTTATTCCTCCAAGAGGCAAAGGACCATGCCATCTACCTCAGCTTAGCCACTAGACAAGGGAAAACAAAAGGTAGAAGAAGAAGAGGATCATGAGGTAGAAAGGGATTTTGAAATCATTCAGGTGGACAGTGATGAGGAGGAGGAGGCAAGGATTTCAAAATTTCTCATCCAAAACAAAAATTCACTCATTTCCAAGACCTCCAAGCCAATTTGAATAGGGCCAAAAGTTTGATTGATACCCTTGACTTGGAAAACAAGCAACTAGGAGCAAGAATTGCTATCTATGAGGCTAGAGCCATTAAGGCTCGGAAAGAAGACCAAAGGGCACAGGTGAAACTAGAAGAGTTCATGGGTGCTTATGAAGAGAGTGAGGATGAGGAAGGTCAATCTAGGAGGAGGCTTAGAACCATGAGGTTAAAAAAGGCATTGGAAAAGCAAAAAGAACAAGAAGCAGCCCTAGCAAAAAAGCTCCCCTAGATGAACTGTTGGCCATGGAGATAGCATAGGATCAGGAGCCTTGGTTGGAAAGAGCCAACATGCACTTGGAGGATAAATTGGAGAAGACCAACAAGAATCTTGACCTCCAAAGAAGGATGACTAAGCATTATGCCCGAAGAAACCAAGTTGCAAGAGCCAAACTGAAGAAGGCCCAAGTCAAGATCTAGGAACTACAAGAAGCAAAAGGCCAAGCTAGACTTGGAATTTCAGCACAAGCTTCTCTACAAGTCTCTCAAACCCCTTAAAGGATACATCCACCAATTTTGAAGAGATTTGGACAATTTTTTGTTTTTTGAGAATTTGGAGGCCTATAAGCACAGTGCCACTGGTGCTACACTTTTCCCTCAGGCATCCTCAGAGGAAAAATTTCACATTTTTGGATTTATCATGACTATAATACCATGCTTACCAAATTTCAGAACAATTGGAGCATTTTTTACCCCTCAAAAGGTAAAAAAAACACCTCATTTTTCACCATTCTGCCTCCTTTTCAGGCCTTGCACTACGCTAAGAGCAGTCTTGGGGATTTGACTTTTTGAATAGGTTACAGGTACTCAATCAAAAAACAAAAGGTATATCTCTAAATAGGACTCAACAAGATTTCCAACGGGCCATCATGGAGCAAACTACGACATCGAGAAGGTCCCCAAAACTGGGTTGCAACAAGACCTATTTTCTGCCTAAGGTGGCGTTGTGCTTATGGACAACACTTTCTGTTTTGGGCCAAATGTAAAGAAAACACACTCATTTATTGAAAAATCATATTTTAGTTTTTTTTAAGGAAAATCACTCTAGAATTAGGTGCTAGAATTTATTTTGGCATTTATTTCACAGGATATTTTGTGCCTTGGGCCTTACATGGTCTCTTGGGAATTTATGACATTTATGAGTGATTTTGACATTTTCCAACCCTATCTAGGGTTTTTTCCCTCCTTTGCTAAGATAAATAGAGCATGAGGGCTTCATTGTAAATGTTTTCATTTGATGAGTTTTGAGAGAAATAAATGGTTTTCTTGAGTTTGATGAAGAAATTGGTCTTGTGGAGTTTCTGAATGGCTTGCTTGGATTGATGATGAAGGAGGATAGCTTGTAGGATCCCTAAGCATGGTTAATGGTGATGTTCCTCTATCATTTCTTATTTTCATGTTTATCATTATGTTCATATTTCTATGTTGCATTAGAACAGAAGAGTATAGGCTAAGAAATGTTGTTTGAGACACCTTAGTCCTTCCTGTTTCTTATTGCCTTTATGTTTTCCTCTGCTGGGTTTGTTTAAGGAATTCTTAGCTGCTCCTTAGATCTACCTATGCTTGTTTATTCCATGAATGGTTCAATATGGTAGTTTTTGAATATTTTTTATGGTTAAGCCTGCTTATTTGATGCTATTTAAACTATGTTTTGGAATCTCTTTTTGAAGTATTACTTGTTAGGTTTTAGCTAAAGAGGCCATGTTCTAATCATGCCCTTTGTCCATGCTTGCGAAGTTGCCTTAAAGTTCTTTGTAGCTTGATCATATATTTTTAGGAGTTCCCTCCTCTTTGATTAAATTTATATGTTATCTTGTATGTTTTCTAAACCTTGAAGGTGAAATCATTAAAGTTAGATTAGTTTCTTGATTTCTATGGTTCACAAAATTGTTCATCTTGAATGCTTGTTTTCTTAAGTATAATAAAAAGCTATTTTTTTGCCATGTCTTATGATTATGTCCTTATATTGATCATTATTTGAGACCATATTGTTTAAAAGGTATTTTTTTAAGGATTCTTCACTACCCTTATACACCTACTATGCTCACAAACTTATTGTTCATTTCACTTCACACATACCTTAAAGATCCATTTGACCATGCTAGATTTGCCCTGTTATGAATCTTTTTTCATTGTTGAGATATCCATGACTTTTATAGACTCCATAGCCCAATGATTTGAATACTCTCACTCCACCTATTCTACTTGACCATCTCACCCAACCATAACAAACAACAAACTCTATACTTAACAACTAGCCTAAAATCAAACCCTAACAGCAAACAATTTCACATCCTTTGCATACAATAGAGAGAGCCCTCTCTGAGTCCAGGAAGGCTAGGTTCTAGGACTCCAAAGACTAGTTTGATGTTACACTGTGCATTTTGTCTACCAATCTATCAAATCATGGGACCCTAACATAATGGCGATCACGGTGGGAATTTCTGAGTCAGTGACAATCTAAGTACTGCTTAGGACTTTAGAAACCCTTGTTAAAGAGTATCCATTGATTTATAGGCACCTCATCACTATCACTAAAATAATGGTGATCATGATGGGACCTTTGAGTCAGTGAAAATATTAGTATCCCTAAAGGAACTCAGAAAACCCCAAAAAACATCCCTAGATTGGTTTTTGTCAGTATTGGTGGTGGACCATACACACATATCCTCAAAAAAACTAGAAACATCCACCTGGCGACTCCACTAGCCTCTAGTAGGCCTATTACTTCACTAGTTCTCATTAGAATTCCCTAGGATTGTGTCAAATTAGCTCGGAGAGGTTTAGAAGCCTAGTCCCATACTATGTGAGTTTACCAAGCACCAAGAGAGGTCAGCCTTCCAAAAATAGTCCTAAAATTTCAACTCTCTACATTTTGAGTTTGAAATCTGGCTTCACAAAGGATCAGTACCAGATCTCATCCGGATCCAAACCCTCCCACCATAGTTCATGACCCAGAAAATATTTTGTGGCAAACTTCTAAAACTGGAAACTTAATTACTGTTAGGACCATTCATAGAGAAAGCTTTGTCCCTGAACATCTTACATCCTTGCAAGATCCCCAGTTTGACTTTCCCCATACAAAGAAACTTTTCAGAACCAAGTCACAAAGTGTTATTAACCAGACTGACCTTGAGCCCATAGATTTGCAGTAGAGTTCTAGTAGAAAGCCTCTCCTTCCACTCCACCTGACTTTCAGCTTCTCCATCGCTTTAGCTCTTTCCATACCAAATCTGCTCAGAATCATTTTTTTGGTTCAAGTACCTCCACCACACCCATCCATACCACCACTGTGAAAACCACTCCACTTCATCCTACACCTCCTCTCACAAACCCTCCTTTTGTAAATCCTCCATTAGCTCCCATTATGGCATCTTGGTATGCCCCTTGGTTTACCACAACCTCTAGTACCTTTTCCAAATGAATACCAATCCAAGATCCCTCATTTCACAAGAGCTGGCTCAACCACTGCCCAACAACATGTAGACATAATGAATGATGCCTTTGACTATATGGAGTTGGAAGAAGAAACCATTAAAATGAGGATCTTTGCACAAAGCTTAGGAGGAGAAGCCAAAAAATGGTTCAAAGCATTAACTCCTAACACCATACATGATCTCTCTTCCCTTTACCAAACATTTATAAACAAGTGGGAAATCAAGAAAAACCCCCTCCAAATCCTTTCTGAATATAAAAATCTTAAGAGGAATGTAGGAGAAAGTGTACAAGATTATTGCACCAGGTTTAACAGTGTCTACAATTCCCTCCCACCTCACATGAAACCCCCACAAGGCCTAGCACTATTAAAGTTTCCAGAAGGCTTTGATCCGGACATGACATACCAATTGAGAGAGAGAGACCCCACAAATTTAGAAGAAATGCAAAGGGAAACTATTAGTGAAAAATCCAACCTCATTGAAAAGAGGGCTAGGATGAGATCAGAAAAGAGAGTAACCTACAAAAATGAACCTATGGCCTCAACCTCTTCATCTGATGCCAAAATGGACAGCCTAATGAGGACAATGGAGAGAATGATAGATAGGATAAACTTGAATGAAAGGGCACCTCCTAGGGAGAACCAAACCAATCCCCAAAACAGAAATAGAACTCAAAACTTCAGAAGAGACACTCCCCAAATCAAACAAAGGGAAAATGACCAAAAAATTAGGCCTCCTTTCCAAGACAATTATCTAGATGAAGAGGGAAGAGAGAATGAAGAACCTGAAGAAAGCCATGTAAACTTAATAGGTTCTAATAATGAGGGTGATGTTTTTCTCACTGAAGAAGAACAAGGTTTCTTCACCTCAGACCAAACTGAAACAAATTATGAAGATTCTGAAGACTACCAGTTGGGATTTGAAAATTCCATAATGGAAGTTCATAAGCAATACGACCTTAGGAGTAAAAGAAACCAAGAGACTTCCAAGAAAAACCAAATAGAAACTGCAGTTAGGAAAGCTCCTAAAAGAAATCCTAAGTAGACAATAGATAATGTCAACACTATGGCTAAGAAAAATAAGCCAAAAAAAGGAAAAATCATCCAGCAAAACAATGACCCAAGCTGCCCTAGTACATCAACTAGTGGCCCTGAAAAAATTCTATTGTCTAAAGCCCCAAATAAAAATCAACAAATTAAAGGTGTAGAAAATTTCATGGTTGATAAAACTGATGTAAATATGTCTAAAACACAAGTTCCTTTCAGTTTTGAGGGAGAGATTGTGAAATCAAGATCACCTTGCCTCTCACTGAATTGATAACCCAAGACATATACAGGTCCCAACTTCTAAAAGTCTTAAACGTGGGAAATGATACTGATACTTTAAACTTGACAGATGATAAATCAAAGCTGTTGTTTGGTCTTGAAGTAGAAGGAAAGTACCAAGAAGGAGCCATTCCCCCTTTCTATGTTAACTTAAACATACATGACAAAATCTTGCATAATTCCATGCTAGACTTCGGTGCCTCGGACAACCTCATGCCTAAATTTGTGATGGAGAGATTAGGCCTAGAAATAACTAAACCTTACAAAGACTTGTACTCATTCTATTCGAGTAGAGTCAAGTTTTTGGGCCTAATAAAGTATCTTTGTGTCAAACTGGCACAAATACTTGCTAAAATCCTAGTCATGGACATAGTTGTTGCTGACATTCCCCCGAAATATGGCATACTTTTATCCAGATCTTGGGGAGCCAAACTTCAGGGAAGCCTTTAACTAGACATGTCCTATGCTACCATCCCTGTTTTTAACCATACAAGGAGACTATACCGAGAGTCACACATGAAGTATATGGTTAGCAATCAAGAAAGGCCAAACAACACACCTCTTTATTCTATTCATTCAGATCTTGATTCTTTCATCTTGTGTAAAGAAGAGGACATTAATGAGCAAGTAAGTGAAGTTGAGACAAATCTAGACATACTAAAACAGTCAAACCAGTCTTTGCATGAAAAACTCCACAACCAAACTCTAGAAACCCCCAACAATGACATGATGGAAAAGTTGAACTTAGTTTCCTACAAATTGAAAGTAAGACTTCAAAACTAAAACTAAGCTTAAAATTTGAACAAGTTTTCTCAAGTGAAACACTATCTTCAAAAACAAAAACATTTCCTTCTGTCAACATTAAAATACTGGGAAACTTTCATATAGAAATACCTTCTAAGGAACTAGATCAAAAGAAACTTAAAATCTTTCCATACAAAGAAAATTCATCACTAAAAGTTTCTGCCACTTTGGAAGAGTGGTTGGATCCCAAAAATGGTGTTAAGGAGCCTAAAGTAGTACTTACTAAGACTGACATAAATTAATACAATGTAGGCAGCCTAGAAAGACCCAAAATGGTTAAATTACTCAAGACTTTACCTCTTCACACAAAACAGAAATACCTAAGAATGCGCAAAAAGTTTCAGGATGCTTTTGTATATGGTGATGAGAGCTTAAAGCCTTGTGACACCGACATTATTCAAAGAATTTCTCCCTCCAAGAAATACCATGAAACCCTTGGGAAAATTGTGTCACTAACAAAGAAAGCAAAAGGATGCATACTGTGTATAGAATTTAGGTACCTAGACAAAACCTCCATGAAGGACAAATATCCTTTTCCCAAGATAAATCATACTCTACAAAGGGTAGGAGTTTCTAACAATACTTCATTGCATAGTAGTGTTTCAGGTTACCATCAAATGATAGCGCTTCCAATCAATCAACATAAAGCCATTTTCAAAGTACCTTGGGGCACCTACATATTTGATCCAATGCTTCCCGAGTTAAGGAGTGCGGAAGCTACCTTCCAAAGAGTCATGGCCCCTGTTTTCAACTCCTTCACTATGATATACATTGATAACATCTTCATCTATTTTGAAGTTAATGAAGAATACCTTTTTTACATAAGAAGGATCTTTGACATAAACAAGGTTTGGAAGCAAGAATCAAAGAGGAAATACCAAGGAGAGCATGGCCTGTTTGAATTTTTTTGGAAAAATCCTCACACCATGCCCTCAAATGGAGGTAACCATGTTTTTTGTTTACCAAAGCTGAATCAAAGAGAGGTTGGAGATCATGTTGATGACAGGGTGCTCAAGTACCATGGCTGTCAAGAATCCCTAGTTTAGAAATTTCATTCATTGTATATAACATTGCATAAGAAAAATCAGAAAAAAACACAAAAATATAGAAAGAAAGAAAAATAGGGCAAATTTGAAAGAGGTACAGCTCCATAACCAAAAAATAGTAGTACCGAAAGTTTGCAAGCCTAAATGCCACTACTTTTTCAAAAGAGTCTTGTTCAGTCATCTAGCCTAATCATGGCTGAACATGTTTTCAATTTATTGTTGATAGGTTAGTGAAAAAGAACTTGTAAAAACATCTAAACTGACTCGTCAGTAGGAATACATTAGGAATGAAAGATACTAGTTCCACATGCTCAAATTTGAACCAAAGAGGAAGATGGGGATGCATACCAAATAATAAATCTTAGCCCTTATTTTTCTAGTTTTGTTTGTACAAAAATAATGTTTGTGTGTAGCTTGTGCTAATGCGACAACCCATGGTAAGTCAGATTGCCTAATCCTGATTTAAACCATGATTTCAATTTCATGTCAATATCTTAGAGAATAAAGTCCGTCACAAAGCTTAATCTTGACAGTCAAATAGTCTAGGTAGAGAATAAAAAGAGTTCGCTAGCATAATCTGAACTCTTGGAAGTGATAAGAGTAGAAGTAGATAGTTTGTTTTCACTTTCAAAATAAAAAATGTCAAGGGTTTTCCAGTTCAAGTGCACCCAAGGAAGAAAAAATGTTACGCAAGTAGGTTGGGTAGGTAGAGATGAAGTTGAGCTAATCATGTTTATTGAGGTCACAAATTTAAAGAAGCATCAGCAAATGAAAAGAAGGAAAAATCGGCCCAATGGATGAGGCACTAGTCTTCATAAAACCAGAGATCTGAAGTTCTGGACACCTCCTGAAAAGGAGCTACCCTCCCCAAGTGGAGCCACTGTTAGTCATTAGTAATTTATGCCTTTTTATGGATGACTAAATGCTTATCCTATATTTCTAGAAACAAAATTCATGAATATTGTGAATTCTAGAAATCTCACTGCCTTCATTATCCTTAGGATAAATTTCTCACTATTTTATTACTCTATCAAGTCATGGCTAGCTTATCACTCCCAGAAGACCCATCATGGGCTCATGCCACTTATTTTTGTCTCATTTTTACACTCATGACCTTAGTACTCTGTTCTGCCTACTTATAACCCTTCCACTTCCACCTCGGATTGCCAAATGGACTAAAATTTTCCCCTATTCACCAAGTGCCTCAAGCATTGGTGGTCTCAAGCTACCTCTCTAGGATCTTTATATAAATCAAAATCAGTATTTTTGGGTTTTCAATGCATAAAGTTTTTCATAAGCTCTTTTTTACACCTAAAGACCCCAAGTCAAGTTTTCAGCCAAAGACCAGCCCATAGAGCCTCCCTGTAATATTCCTTTTTAGAATTTTCAAGAAAATGGTCCTCAAGGACATTGTATAAGGAAGAAGATGTAAAAATAAGCTAAACCGGGACTTGGATCCCTTTTTTTACCCTTCATACATTACTCTCTCAGAAGATGAGCTCAAAGAAATAACCTTAGGAAGGTTATTCAGATCCTCCAAACCTATATATCCCAAACAATGCTCAAAAGGGAGAGCTACAACAATACATAAACTTCTACAAGCAACAATAGTGAAATATCAATACATATGGAGTAAGAAGAGTGCATAGCCTTATATTATGTGTATCAGCAAATAGATATACAAGAACTTGAGGTAAGCTCTCTCAAGTTAGGCCAAATCAGCCCCAAGACAAATGTACACGCAGAAATGTAAGCACCCAGCTACACAACCCAGCAACAAGCTATGACTGCATAATCCATAAGGGAAAATGATTGCAAAATGATATGTATACACGGATATGACAATAATAGGCTCAAATAAAGTGGGGGAGCAAGATCTCAACCCCAGAAAACAATACTACCACAATCCTCCAAGGGATTCACTACTACATTTGGCAGAAATTCCGACATTTGGTTCCGATGCTTTTGACCAAATGTCGGAAATTTCCCCAATTTTTTTCTATCCCACCCGAAACTGTCTCTATACCAACGTTTATAGAAAAGTGTCGCAATACCGACACTTAGAAAAGTTTTGCAATTACGACGTTTGGAGGAAGACGTCACAATTGTGACACTATGGCCCAACGCGTCGCTATTGCGACCACTGCAAGTGCGACACAATGTCTAAGTGTCGTAATTGCGACGTTTGGAGGCCTTCGTCGCAATAGCGACGCCTTTTCTGCTGTTGGTATAACGACACTTATATGCGCTCTAAATAAAAATACGAAACGTATATGCACACTACATAAAAATGATTTTATTGTTTCGTATTCGTCGCAATAGCTACATTAACGTCTGATATCACGCGCGCATTCGCCCTCCACTCTTGTAGAACAAAATTCACCCTCAGCTCTTGCAGAACAGAATTTGCCCTCATCATTTTCCCTCAGCGTTCGCCCTCAGCTCTTGCAGAACAACATTCGCCCTCAGCTCTTGCAAAATGGTAAGTTCTTACTGCAGGCCCTTCCTCCTATAGTAGGGTTGACTCTATTTGGGTTTTTTTGGTCAGTTCCATTGGATTGTGTTAGGCTGTAGGGTTCTCTCTAGATGTCAAGAATCAAGATTAAATACCCTCTATTATCTTCATCACCCAATACAAGATTTAAAATTTTCCCAAAGAAACGCTTATTAATTTGGCAGCCATTATTTCTTCCTGCTTTAAAAACCGTACATTTAAATGAAAACAAGCATTGCATTTCAGCTACAAAAATCTATTAGTGTTCAAATGTACATGTGTGCTACATTAACGTCTGATATCACGCGCGCATTCGCCCTCCTCTCTTGCAGAACAACATTCGCCTTCAGCATTCGCCCTGAGCTCTTGCAGAATAGCATTCGCCCTCAGCATTCGCCCTGAGCTCTTGCAGAACATCATTCGCCCTGGATTCGCCCTCAGCTCTTGCAGAACAGCATTCGCCCTCAGCTCTTGGAGA
>JAXQQM020066311.1:0-67593 GCA_034641835.2 Pinus albicaulis
TTCTGTGTTGCACCAATCTTCTATAGACAGAGTCTGGAACGGGCCAGGAAGCCTCTGGTTTTCACCCTCTCTTTAGAGGTGATATAACCAGTAAATGCCCTACCAGTCTATCTCTGGTTTAGATCTATTGGTGTGATCCCACCTTGCTATGATCCCATATCAGAAATTCCTAAGATATTCCCCATTTTCACTCATTTCCCCATTTGGAATATTACAATTTTTTAATATTATGTTTATTAATTGTTTATATGGATTTGAGAGACTTAAGTGTTATTTTACAGAATATACTTTTACAAGTATATTCCTACTCTTTGAAAAACATGGATTTCTCTTGCATAATGTGTTGATATTCAACAAGAAGATTCAGCACCCATACCTAGTGCATTAAGCACCCAGACTAGGGTGGGGCCCACAGTGCTCTTTTTGGGTGCATATCTATTTTGATTATCCCTTAATTAATGTGGACATTAAACTGTAATATATTCTCAATGTGGACTTGAATGAGTTAACTAAAAGTGATAAATTTAGTTAGCTAGTGGATTTTGAGTTAGAGGTTGTTGGTGAGGCATGTAGAGTAATTCTACTTGTAACAGATTTCGAAGAACAGTGGTGCATGAGTTGGTGCAAGTTGTAAATCAGTTTAACACAGTTAATTGAGTTAAACTCAGTTGTGATAGTTGTAACTGAAGATACACTAGTGAGAGATCTAGTGAATTAAATATTAATTAATTCAAAATTAGTGATCTCACATGCAACTGAGGATTTACTATTATTAGCTGCATGCATGTTAGATCCAATGGAGACATAGTTGAGTTCTAGGTGAGAGGGAAGTTGACTATCAGATGTTGGATTATTGGCTTGCACACATGCAGGCAGACACCCATTGGAGCTCCCATGATACTTGCACAGTCAAGGCAGGAAACAATTTATATCTTTTAGGGATCTTTACCATCAAGGATTGTGCAAGCAAGGCAGGCTGTCTGGAGGCTGAGAATTGGGTATGTGTTGGTCAGTTTTTCATATGACAGTGTGAGACAATTAGTTGAGTACTGGAGGGCTCTTGTGAGAAGAGTTTTGTATGTAGTTGTTTCATAATCCATGCTTAATATACAATAGAATATATTGAGGTTTTTAGCTGCAATATTTCCCCAGGAAATTATCTGCGTTTTGTGTGATTGATCTTTATTCATGTTCATGTGATTAGCGATTGTGTTTTTAATTCCACAAAATATTTGTAGAAGAGATTCAGTATTTAACTTTAGTACATTGTTAGATCGATTGAATCCAATATATACATGCATGTTGTATAATTTATACATGGTATTCGAGCACATGAAATTGCAGAAGTGAAGCAGGAGTTGAGTTTGTGATTGGATAGAATTCGAATTTGCAGAAAGACTTTCTTGGTGCTACAACTAATTCAAGATCGAAATGGCTTTCAATGGCTTCAGGTTAGAGTATGCTTTCGAGGGCGGCTCGAACTACATTGCTTGGAAGGACATGATGGAGGCAGTACTCAAAGACAATGGGTTGAAGGAATTCACAAAGATGTTCCTAAACCCGATGCTGCAGATGTCGCAAACCTTGATGCATGTCAAAATAAAGTGGCAAAGGTGAGGAGGATCCTGTTGGAGGGAGTACGAGACCACATTGTCTCAAGCCTCCATGGGAAATCCACACCATATGCAATTTGGAAGGCTTTGACAGATCTATTCCAAACCAGTAACGACCATAGGAAATTGGTGCTCAAAGATAAACTCAGGAAGATCAAGATGGAAAAGGGCGACACCATTCCAAAATATATAAAAAAGTTTATCAAATGTCATGATGAACTGGGGAGCGTTGGAATAACAGTTGTTGATGATGATTTTGTGATCTTGGCTCTCCTAGGACTTCCTAAGAGTTTTCATAGTTATCAAGACTCTGTCAATGGAAGGGAAAAATTTCCAGATTGGGAATAACTATGGTCAGATTTGGTGCAGGAGGAGTTCAGACGGAACACCAGAAATGGATCTTCATCTAAGAATGAGGATGAAGAGGCTTGTGCTTTGGCTACCAAGGCGAGGAATAGGAAGGAAATAAATTCCATTCTATATCCGAGTCCAAGAATGGAAAGAAGCAAGACATATCCAAGGTGAAGTGTTTTCACTATCACGAGCATGGGCATTTTGCTACTATCTATCCACAAAATAAGAAGAACAAGAAGGGTGATGGATCTGTAGCTGGTGAGGCCATTTCCTCACAATTTGAGCTTGACTTCTCATTGATCGCATACATGGTTTCAAGTGCATTAGGATCTATGTGGTATTTGGATAGTGGCACTTCCTTTCACATGACAGGAGATAAGGAACTTTTCAGTGACTTGGATGAGAAATATCTCTAGATGCATATTGAGATGGGAAACGACGGATGGTACCGTGCTACCGGGATTGGTACCATTACCTTTCAGAGGGATTCAGGTAAACCATTTCAATTAAAATATGTGATGCATGTACTATGTCTGAATAAAAATTTGGTCTCAGTCGCAATGTTGGAGGTTAGAGGCTGTGTCGTTGTTTTTAGTGATGGAAAATATTTCCTGCAACATAAAACAACGGGTCAAGCCAAGAGGATAGGGATTCAAGTTAAGAATCTATACAAGCTGGAGATAGAGGCTTGTGTAGAAATGATTGGCAAGGTAGATCAAGTGGTGAGATGGGATGAGGGCGAATTATGGCACAGGTGATTGGGCCATCTTCACCATCCAGCCTTGAATGTCATGCGACATATTTCTACTGGTATTCCCAAGGGTACACTTGCGCAGTCAGACACATGCAAGGGATGTACTATGGGAAAATATGTAAAGGCCACCTTTCATGGGAAGGAAAAACGAGCTTCGGGGATCCTTGAGAGAGTTCACACAGACGTGTGTGGTCCTTTCTCGGTTGTTTCAACAAAAAAACATAAGTACTATGTAATATTTGTTGATTATTTTTCTCGTAAGTGCTAGATCTTCTTCATGCATAAGAAAGTGTTGGAAATATGATGCTGAGTGTTGCCCTTGATGGCAACCCACTTGATGAAGATGATGGCACCCTACTTGATGAAGTTGTGCTTGATAGAATATGTCTTGATGAACTTGTCAAATGATGTATCTACAGTAAGTACAGAAGGTAATGAAGAAAGGAATTCAGTATGTGTTAGATCTATGATGAAAAGAGTATGTCTCAAGGCATACGCGTATTTGTCTAGGAGAAGTCACGTATGCATGCGGGAAATAACGTGCCAAGTCGCGTATGGGAAAAAGCGCTCATAAAGTTCAAAACCAGGGGTAACCACCATGGTATTGACCCATTGTATTGAGTAATGATTCGTCTATGTGACCCCGCCCAGGAATACCATCGAAAGGAATGTGGTTTTGACTCATGGTATTGATAAAGGGTAAACCTATATAAGGAGAATAAATTCATTGTGCAAAGGATGTGGAGGTGTCTGGGCTTTAATGAATACTTCACTCTGAAGTATATCTGCATGGTGGAACTTTGCTCTTAATTGATAGATCTGATTCTATAATGTATCTATGAACATAATGAAGGTCCAATATCTCTAGATCTTGAAATGGTGAAACTCTTGGATGATCTGAAAAGAAGTGATGAAGACCTGGCACAAATCTGTTGAAGAAGTTGAAGAAATCTGGGTAAGTTCATAGATCTGGTCTTTTCTGCAAAGTTTATCTTTTACAGATCTATACGCAGGTTCGTTTCACTGAATGCGCGTATATACGCGGATCTATTTCAACAAAGGCGCGTATTATCTGTTAGGGTTTTCTTGAAAAGTTGCACAAATACATACGCGGGTTGTCTTCAGTGAAAGCACGTATATACGCGGATCCATTTAAATAAAAGCGCGTATCATATCTAAACTTATGATTGCTCAAAGTTGAATGTGTTTCTAAAGGTCTGTTCTGAAGTCTGGGATAACTCTAATATTCTGGTTCCAGTAGGTTCACTGTTCTGTTTGTAGCATTGGGCAAAGTATGTTTGTTGAAGAGTGAAGGGTTGTGTTGGAGTTGTTGGATCCAGTTTGAAAATTGATGAAACGTGGTCTGTAGTGGATCTGAGGGTTGAAGCCTTCAGTCTGAAAGTAGAAGCTTTCTGCCAGCAGAGGTTGGTGCTAAGATCAGGGGGTAGTAGCTCCCTTCCAGGTGAGACTGGTAAATGAGAGCAGGGGGTTGAAGCTCCCTTCCAGGAGAGGCTGGTAAATGAGAGAAGGTTGTATCCTTCTGCAGGTGGGTGCCTGCGTGCTGGTATAAGTCTGCACCAGTACATGATTGTAAGAAGTTTTTCTCTATAATAAAATATTGAAGGCTGAGACAACAGTAGCGGTGGTTTTCTCCCGACTTGGGTTTCCACCTAAAAATCATGGTGTTCATGTGTGATACTTTTATGTGATGTTTTATTCTGTTATTACTGCACATATATAAACATCTGATAAATGAATACATGCAAGGATCTAAGTGAAGAATTGTTTGTTTATTAATATCTCTGTGCATACGAGAGTTCAGTAAAGGGTATCTACGTATATACGCGAGTCTGGTTTAGTAAAGTAGTGTATGGGTTATTAAAGATTGAAAAAGTAAAAATATTCTGAGTAAATCCTAAATACTGATTCACCCCCCCTCTCATTATTTTTTTTTCCAACAAAAAGATTAGACATTCTCTAAGTTCTATGAGTTTAGGGTACTAGTGGAGAAAGATTCGGGGAAGCAATTCAAGGCTCTTAGGAGTGATAATGGTGGAGAATACATCTCTAATGAATTCAAGAACTTCTGCAGCAAAGAATGAATTCGAAGAGAACTCATAGTGCCTCATAACCCACAGCAGAATGGGCTCACAAAGAGTAAGAATAGAACTATTGTGGGTGCATCACGAGTGATTTTGCATGATCAAGGCCTAGCGATGCATCTATGGGTGGAAGCATGCAATACAATGGTACATGTGCAAAATCATTGTCCTCATAGAGTACTTGGCATGAGTACACCTGAATAGGCTTTCACTAGTAAGAAACCTGATGTTCCACACTTTAATTTTTTTGGCTCATATGTTTATGTGCATGTGACCAAGTACATCAAGAAGAAGCTGGAACCGACTGCTCAGGTTGGGATTTTTGTGGGGTGCACTAAAACACCCCATAATTATCGTGTTTATTTTCCAAACAACAGAATGATTGCTGTGTGAGGGGATATCAAATTTGATGAGGATAAAGCCATGCAATTGTCCCTTGAGAGGGAGCTAGACTTGCATGTAGAGGAGGAATTGTCGGTTCCCAAGGATGAGTCTCAAGATGTGAATCAGCCACATGAGAAGGTTCATGGAGTGGAGGAAATCACTCATGCAGATCCATCCATCAGAAATGGAAGAAGGCACACCATGGAAGTTGATAGGCTGAGACTTGTGCTACACAAAATGTAAGAGCCCCTACTTCACAACGCAAAATAGAGATAGTCTCCTGACCGATTTACTGGATACATGGATCTTATGAGAAAATGTATTGTGACTGAACCATATTCCTTTCAGGAAGAAATGCAACAGCCTACTTGGGTTGATGCAATGATAGAGGAGTATGACTCCATTGTCAAGAACAGTGTATGGGAGATAGTCCCAGGACCGGTCGACAAATCAGTAGTTGGATCGAGATGGATCTACAATGTAAAGCAAGTTGTTGATGGGAGTGTGGAGAAATACAAGGCCAGTTTTGTGGCTCAGGGATTCTAATAGATCGAGGGGATAGATTATGATGAGACTTTTGTGCCTGTTGCAAGTTACTCTTCCATAAGATGCATCCTTGCACTCTTAGTGTAGATGGGATGGCACATTCATCAGATGGATGTGAAAACTATGTTTCTCAATGGGATCATTGAAGAAGAGGCGTACATAAAGAAAACTGAAGGTTTCAAAATATTCAACAGTGAGTCGCATGTGTGCAGACTCAAAAGAGCGTTGTATGGGCTGAAGCAAGCGCCCCTTGCTTGGTACACTTGGATAGACAACTATTTCATCGAACTGGTCTTCACCAAAAGTGAATCAGATGCAAACTTGTACCAAATTATGGTTGAGGGTAAGCTATTGATCATTTTTCTTTATGTTGATGATCTAATTTTGAATGGTGATGAGCAGCTGATACACTCATTTAAGGAGGATCTTGCAAGGGAGTTTGAAATGAAGGACAAGGGACTCCGTCAATATTTCCTTAGATTGGAAATATGGCAACGGGATGGTGAAATTTTTGTGTCTCAAGGAAAATATAGAAAGGAGATACTGGGTAAGTTTAACATGGAGAGCTGCAAACCCATGGATAATGCTACTTTTGGAGAGGTAGTGGATGCTACTGTCTATCAACAGTTAGTGGGTTCGCTAATGTATCTAGTGAACACGAGACCAGACATTTGCTACCCAGTTAACCAGTTGAGTCAAGCTATGGTTAAGCTTACCAAGCTATTTTGGAAGGCGGGGAAGCATGTCATGAGATACCTGAGGGGCACATCACATTATGTTTTCTGGTACAGACGGATGGATGGAGTGAAGCCGCATGGCTTCACGGATGCAGATTGGGCTGGTATTCCATTGGACATAAAGAGCACATCAGGGGGGATCTTTGGCATTCGATTGACAATAGTTTCATGGTATAGCAGGAAACAACGATCTGTGGCACTCAGTTCAGTGGAAGCAGAATACTTGGTAGAAAATCAAGCTACACTATTTGGATGAGAAATATCTTGGTTGGTTTGTTTGGTTCTCAGATGGATCTGAAAGTGATTCATTGTGATAATCAGAGTTGCATTAAACTCTCGATTAATCCTATGTTTCATGATAGGACCAAGCATATAGATATTTGGTACCATCATATTAGATATTGTGTGCAGAGAAGGATCATGTTGCTTCAGTACATTCCCACGGAAGATCAGGATGCAAATATTCTGGCGAAGGCTCTCACCAGGAGAAAATTTGAATACCATAGATACAGTATCGGGATGAAGGATAATCCCTTTCTTGTTGAGAGGGAGTGTTGAGATTCAACAAGAAGATTCAAGACCCACGCCTAGTGCATTAAGCACCTAGTTGCATTCAACACCTGATTGCATTAAGCACCTCGACTAGGGTAGGGCCCACAGTTCTATTTTTGGGTGCATGTCTATTTTGACTATCCCTTAATTAAGATGGACATTAAACTATAATATACTCTCAATGTGGACTTGAATGAGTTAACGGAAAGTGATAAATTCAATTAGCTAGTGTATTTCGAGTTAGAGGTTGTTGGTGAGGCATGCAGAGTAATTCTAGTTGTAAAAGAGTTCGAAGTGCAATGGTGCATGAGTTGGTATAAGTTGTAAATCAGTTTAACTTAGTTAAGTGAGTTAAACTTGCTTGTGCTAGTTGTATGATCTGAAATTGTGAGAATAAACTATTTCCTTTTCAGAGATGGACTGAAGGGGCATTCACTGGACATGTCACCTCTAAAGAGAGGATGAGTTCCAGAGGCTACCTGGCCCTCTTCAGACTCTGTCTAAGGAAATAATATATAAACACTAATAACAGAATCAATGAAATTATTTAATTTGTAAATTCAAAGTGTTCATTGTTCTGTTTTGAATGTGAATAAGCAAGTGTATATGATCTGCAATAGTTGTGTAGAGGTTTGAAGTTAAAACAACAAGTTTTGATTACTGTATAAACTTGTTTATGGAAAGCATGCTTATGAAATTTCACTGTTTAAACTATCAAATTCTGGAAATAAACAGCCATAAAACACAGATGAACAGAAGATGTTTGTTTAAGCGGTTCACCCCTCTTCTGGGCTACCTCCGCTGGTCCAAAAGCCTCTAATTAGGCTCAGTCCTTTTTTGATTAAATGCTTCAAATGAAATTACATCTGTATAAAGTTCTCCAATGAGAAAATAGACTGCTAAAACAGACTCAGAACATCCAAATCAGTAGAAATAGACTACAAATTCACCTCCATTGGAGGAAGGTAGCCCAATGCAGCAATCTTTCCCCTTGGCCCTGATGGCTTCTCTGTCAAAAGCGCTGTAAAATTCGCAGATACAATGCCCTGATGGCTCTGCAGACACCTCAAAAAGCTCCAGAATGCTCTCTACACCCAAAATAAAAAAAAAATTCGTCTCAAAAGGCCTTCCCCATCAAAAGTTATGGCACATTTACTGAACTGCCTCTTACTCCTTAGGAAACTCCACTAAATGTGGAGGAACTGTGGATAACTCGACAAAATAGGTGGAAGCGCTCCAAAAGGCGGAACCGCCAAGCTAAACCGCCAGTTGAACCGTTGGCAATAAAGGTTGGTTGTTGCGTTCACATGGGCGGAGTCGTCGGTGCAATTAAATGTTAAACGGTTTTGTTATTAAATATAAAACATAACGTTTGTTAAACCATAACAAATACCGTAACCAACGTTAATATAATCTTATCCGCCCGCGCCAATGGTTTGTTTGAATATTCTCCGCCGGTCCTGTGGAAGGGTCCTATGCAATGGGGGCTGGCCCTTCGGGGCTGGCCCCCTTCGGGCCCCGCCCAATTCATTACACGGCATAAATACAACTCATTCCGCACATATATCAACGTATAACACGATAGCCCGTTGGTTAAAACTTTGTGTTGATAGCGGTGAGGTCGGAGGTTCGATCCGTCGGGCCATACAAAACTTTTGACACTATTCACTCGGCCTTGGGGCCACGTGGCGGCCTCCGGGCTAGCCACGTGGCACCCATTGATTGGCTGCCCTCCGAATATTCCCCAGAATATTCTGCAGAATATTCCACGGAATATTCCCAGAATATTCTGTGGAATATTCTTTTTTTAATAAAATTTTTCCAAAGTCTAATTTTGCCATTTTTTAATGAAATTGACAAAACTTTGAAGCTGAATAACTTCTGCATACGGAGACCATTTTTCGAACCGTTCGCGGCGCCGGAATCAGGAAGACGAGAACTATCCAGTCGATCTGTTTCGGAGCTATTCTGAGCACTTTCATTTTAAAGCATTTTTCACCAAGAGACTTGATCTCCTGATCACACCTCCCAAATGGGAAGCTTTTGGACCCTCAAAAGCTTTCAATTACCTGTTAAGAAGGTGAGGATACAGCCTCCTCACCTGTTCCAACTCCATCCACTTTGATTTGCTTGGTTTAGTGCCCTTTAAACCAACTCTTAAATACTCAACATCTCCCCTCCTTGAAGTGCGTGTCCTTCTGTCAAGGATTGCATCTTCTTTCAACTCATCTAAAAATTCTGGCGAGAAATCTTCTATAGATGGAAGCTGAACATGATTTTCAGAATCATCAATAAGAGGAGGTTCATACAAACGTAAATTCTCCACATTAACAACGGAATACATTTGCATGTATGAAGGCAAATCTAGTTGAAAGGCATTATTTCCAATTTGTTTAAGGACTTTGAATGGACCATAACGAATAGGCTTCAGCTTTTTACCTTCTCCTTGCATTCTATCTTTACTTATATGCAACCATACCTCATCTCCTTCTTGAAACTTGTGATCAACTCTATGTTTGTCATGTCTTTCTTTGTACTTGCCTTGACTCTTTTCAAGCTGTTCTTGAACTTGCTGATGAATGAGCTGAATTCTTTCAATGAACAAGCGAGCTTTGTCAACATCACTATGCCCATCAATGGCAATATCCTTCTCAAGAATGAAGTCCAATGGTGACTTAGGCAAATATCCAAAACAAGCTTCAAATGGCGAAGTATTTGTAGAAGAGTGTTTGGCCCGGTTGTAAGCATGCTGAATGTAATGCAAATGTTCATCCCAAAGCTTGGGATGCTTGCTGCAATAACCTCTCAAAAGATGCACAATGGTTCTGTTCACTACCTCTGTTTGGCCATCTGTTTGCGGATGAAAAGCAGTACTCTTCTTCAACTTGGTGTCCATCATCTTCCAAAGATTGGACCAAAAATTCCCCACAAATCTGGAATCCCTGTCACTAACAATAGAAGTAGGCAAGCCATAATGAACCCATACATGTTGAAAATATAATTCAGCAGTTTGTTCAGCAGTTATAGTTTTCTTACATGGCATAAGAATACACATCTTGCTGAAACGATCAACTACTACATAAAGATAATCATGCTGCTTTCTAGATAATGGTAATCCACCAACAAAATCCATAGAAACACTTTCCCATGGTCTAGAAGGTACCGGCAATGGCGTATACAATCCAAGCTTCCTATTGCTAGGCTTGCTTGTAGCACATAATGAACAACCTCTAATGAAACGTGAAACACTATCTACCATGCGAGGCCAATAACAATACCTCTGTAGATGTGCCACCGTTTTGCTTACACCAAAATGACCAGCAATAAGAGAAGAATGAGCTTCTCTCATCATGCTTAATCTCTCTCCCTGTGGTATACATAACTTTCCCAAATGAAACAGCAAATTGTTATGCAAATGATAATCATTCTCCTCAACATTATTCCCTTTACTCAAGTTAGCATACACCTCTTTAAAATCTTCATCTGATGCATATTGTTCTATGTAGCTTTCATGCACAATAGAATCATTCTTAAGCAAAATACTAGCACTAATAATAGGCCTTGAAAGCATATCAGCAACTTTATTGTTAATACCTTTCTTGTACCTTATTACCAAGTGAAATTGTTGTAGGAAACCCATCCATCTGAAATTTCGTGACTGCTGCAATTTACTTTGCGACTGAAAATACTGTAAAGGCTGATGGTCGATATGCACAACTGTTTCTTTGCCCATCAAATAGTGCTTCCACTTTTTGACACTTTGTACCAACGCATACAACTCCTTATCATATGTAGGATAATTCACAACAGCACCATTAAATGTCTCAGAATGAAAAGCAATAGGCTTACCATGCTGTAAGAGAACTGCACCCATGGCATAATCACTAACATCTGTCTGAATCTCGAATGGCTGTCTCAAATCTGGTAATGCAAGAACCGGAGCTGAACTGATCTTTTCTTTCAAAGATTCGAAAGCTTTTTGTTGCTTACTTCCCCATTGGAAAGCACGCTTCACACTTGTCACTGCATGCATAGGAGCTGCTATGGCAGAAAAGTTAGCAATAAACTTTCTCCAATACTGAGCTGCACCCAAAAAACTTCTTACCTCTGTAATAGACTTGGGAGTAGGCCAATTCACAATAGCTTCTACTTTGGAAGGATCAATTCTCAAAGCACCTCCACCTACTATGTGCCCCAAATAAACCAAAGAAGTTTTTCCAAATTCACATTTTGACATCTTAAGAAATAACTGATTTTTCTTCAAAACATCAAGTACTTTTCTGACATGCATGACATGATCTTCTCTTGTCTTGCTAAAGATCAAGATGTCATCTAAGTAGACAATAACAAAATCATCAAGAAAATGACGTAAGACATCATCCATTACCCGCATGAAAGTTGCAGGTGCATTGCATAAACCAAACGACATCACAAGCCACTCAAAGAGTCCTTGTTTGGTTTTAAAAGCTGTCTTCCAAATGTCACTTTCTTCAATTCTTACTTGATGATAACCACTTCTTAAGTCTAACTTAGTGAAATATCTTGCATCTTTCAGCTGATCTAACAAATCATCTATTCTTGGAAGAGGGTAACGATTCTTTACCGTTATCTTGTTCAAAGCTCTGAAGTCAACACATATACGCCAAGTTCCATCTTTCTTCGGAATCAACACTATAGGTGACCCACATGGCGAAGTTCTTGGCCTTATGAAACCCTTGTCCAACAACTCTTTAATCTGCTTCTTGATTTCAGCATTCTCCATAACAGACATGCGATACATGCCAATGTTAGGAAGAGGACAATCTGGATGTAAATGGATTTCATGCTGAATCTCCCTTTTAGGAGGCAAACCCGTTGGCTCCTGAAACATCTCATGATGTGCATCAACTACATCATATAAATCAGATTTAAGCTTTGCATCACAATTTTCAAATGACTCATGATTCACATCAACCTTTGGCTTGACCATAAGAAGTACAAAACTCTTGCTTGAATTGACTAGCCTTTTTACCTGTCCTGCATTTACCATTGCAATATTTGTCTTCTTGCGATGAGCTCTGACAATAAACTCCTTACCATCTTTGAAGAGATGATATTTGTTCTCATGGCGATAGAAAATCGCTTTCCTGTCAAACAAATAAGGACTTCCCAAAACAATACCAGATATATCAAGTGGAACCACATCAAGTTCAACTGTGTCAATATAGTGTGCAGTTATTGCAAAGCGCAATATGCACTTCCTTGAGACTTGCAAGTTAGCATCCTTGCATATCCATCCAAGTGGATAAGGCTTCGGATTTGGAATGGTCTCAAGTTTAAGTTGCTTGACCAAATCTTCAGATATGAGGTTAGCTTGTGACCCACTATCAAATAGTGTGTCAATTTTGGTATGTTTTGCAATCACCCTTACATGAAACAGTTCAATTCTTTCTTCCTCATTAGGAGCTTGTGTATGACAGTTTGAAGAACTAGCACTTGCTTGAGTTTCAATTTCCTTTCCTTTCAAACTTTTCAAACCCATGGCTGCAATTTTTGTTTCGTCACCTGAATCATCACCTAAATCTTGTGGCATAGATGTAGTAGCTGCATTTTTCTTCTTTCCCTTGGTTTTGTTAAACTGGTCTCTTTTTTCAGGATGAAGTTTCCAACAGTTTTTCTCTTCATGACCACTCTTTGAACAATGTTTACAAATGACCTTTTCACCCCCTTGTTTGATAGATGCATTTTTCTTGCCTTTTCCTTTGTTTTTCTCTTTGTTCTTTCCTTTGAAGGACTTGTTTCTACCCTCATCAAAAGTATTCTTTCCCCTAGCTTCTAAATGTGTAGCCTGTACATAGACTTCATCTAAGCTTGTAGGATTGAACATTAGGATAGTATGTTTAAGGTAACTGTGCAAACCACCTATGTATTTCAATAAGGTGTCTTGACTTTGTAAGTCCACCCCAAGTAGAAGTGCTCTCCTTCTAAATTCTTGAGTATAATCTTGCACATTTTGACCTTTGAGTTGTCTAAAATGCTGCCAATTCATGATAGCTTTTTGAATGTGAGCAAGAGGATAAAATTGTTTTTTAATGGCTGTAATAAACTCATTCCATGTTAGAGTTATCTTACCATTTTTTTTTAATCTCCTCTCTAGTCTTGGCTTCCCACCAAATCAAAGCTGCTCCATCCATTCGCAAAGAGGCTAATTGGATTTTAGTTTCATCATCTTGCAAATTCTGGATTCTAAGATAGACCTCCAGCTGCCTTATCCAATTATCCAACTTCTCTGCATTAACATCACCATTAAACATTGGCAACTCAAACTTCACATCAAGCTTCAACAAAGGATTTTTAACAGAGGTTTTTGTTTTATGTGACTGATTAACAGATGTGGAAGAGGATGATGTGGAGGATGAGGATGATGATGGAGATGGTGGATCACCATTTCCTCCATTCCCTTTCTTAGACTCATCTTTGTCTTTCCTTCCTCCTGAGGAATCTCCTTCTTCCTTTTGGTTCTTCGATCCTTCTCCATCAATCCTATCATTTCTCTCCTGGAATAGGATTCTAACCATCTCAGTCAAATCCAAGAAAGCTTTCCTAAAGACTCTGTCTTCTTCCTTGGGATCCACTTCCTCATGGATTTCTCCCTCTCTAGATGTCATGCTTGTGGCTGATTCTAAGGCTATGGAGGATGAAATGGAAGGTGGATGTAATGGCACTCTAGCCCTCCTTGGTTGAGGATTAACTTGTTCTCTAACCAGTTGACCTTCCCCTCTTTGCAGTTTCAGCCTAGTAAGCATCAAGATTTGCAGAACCACAAAATTAACTTGCACAAATCTCACAATCTCTTAAGAAAAACCTTGAGCTCTGATACCAACCTGATCTGAAATTGTGAGAATAAACTATTTCCTATACAGAGATGGACTGTAGGGGCATTCACTGGACATGTCACCTCTAAAGAGAGGATGAGTTCCAGAGGCTACCTGGCCCTCTACAGACTCTGTCTAAGGAAATAATATGTAAACACATATATCAAGATCAATGAAAGTATTTAATTTTTAAATTCAAAGTGTTCATTGATCTGTTTTGAGTGTGAATAAGCAAGAGTATATGTTCTGCAACTCATGTATAGAGGTTTGACGAGAAAATAACAAGTTTAGTTTACTGTATAAACTTGTTTTGGAAAATCATGCTTATGAAATTTTACTGTTTAAACTATCAGAATCTGGAAATAAACAGCCAAAACACACAGATGAACAACAGATATTTGTTTAAGCGGTTCACCCCTCTCTTGGGCTACCTCCGCTGGTCCAAAAGCCTCTAATTAGGCTCAGTCCTCTTTTGATTAAATGGTGCAAATGAGATTACATCTGTATAAAATCCTCTAATGAGAAAATAGACTGCTAAAACAGACTCAGAATATCCAAATCAGTAGAAATAGACTACAAATTCACCTCCATTGGAGGAAGGTAGCCCAATGCAGCAATATTTCCCCTTGGCCCTGATGGCTTCTCTGTCAAAAGCGCTGTAAAATTCGCAGATACAATGCCCTGATGGCTCTGCAGACACCTCCAACAGCTCCAGAATGCTCTCTACACCCAAAATCCAAAAAAAAATTCGTCTTGAAAGACTTTCCCAATCAAAAGTTATGGCTCATTTACTGAACTGCCTCTTACTCCTTAGGAAGCTCCACTAAATGTGGAGGATGTGCAGTTAACTTCGACAAATAAGGTGGAAGCGCTCCAAATAAGGCGGACCCGCCAAGTTTAACCGCCGGTTTAAACTGTGGTAATAAATATCAGTTGTTGCGTTCACATGGCGGAATAGTCGGATTTAAAATAAATGAACGGTTTTGTTTTAAATATAATACATAACGTTTGTTAAACCATAACAAATACCGTAACCAACGTTAATATAATCTTATCCGCCCGCGCCAATGGTTTGTTTGAATATTCTCCGCCGGTCCTGTGGAAGGGTCCTATGCAATGGGGGCTGGCCCTTCGGGGCTGGCCCCCTTCGGGCCCCGCCCAATTCATTACACGGCATAAATACAACTCATTCCGCACATATATCAACGTATAACACGATAGCCCGTTGGTTAAAACTTTGAGTTGACAGCGGTGAGGTCGGAGGTTCGATCCGTCGGGCCATACAAAACTTTTGACACTATTCACTCGGCCTTGGGGCCACGTGGCGGCCTCCGGGCTAGCCACGTGGCACCCGTTGATTGGCTGCCCTCCGAATATTCTGCGGAATATTCCGTGGAATATTCTTTTTTTAATAAAATTTTTCCAAAGTCTAATTTTGCCATTTTTTAATGAAATTGACAAAACTTTGAAGCTGAATAACTTCTGCATACGGAGACCATTTTTCGAACTGTTCGCGGCACCGGAATCAGGAAGACGAGCACTATCCAGTCGATCTATTTCGAAGCTATTCTGAGCACTTTCATTTTTAAGCATTTTTCACCAAGAGACTTGATCTCCTGATCATTGTAGCTGAAGATACACTAGTGATATATCTAGTGAATTAAATATTAATTAATTCACAATCAGTGATCTCACATGCAACTGAAGATTTACTATTATTAGATGCATGCATGTCAGATCCAATGGAGACCCAGTTGAGTTCTAGGTGAAAGGGAAGTTGATTATCAGTTGTAAGATTACTAGCTTGCACACATGCAGAAATACACCCATTGGAGTGCCCATGATACTTGTGCAGTCAAGGAAGGCAATATTTCCCATATTTTAGGGATCTTTACCATCAAGGATTGCGCAAGCAAGGCAGGTTGTCTAGAGGCTGAGAATTGGCTATGTGCTGGTCAGTTTTGCATATGAAAGTGTGAGACAATTAGTTGAGTACTGGAGGGCTCTTGTGAGAAGAGTTTTGTATGTAATTGTTTCATGATCCATGCTTAATATACAATAGAATATAGTGGGGTTTTTAGCTGTAATATTTCCTCGGGAAATTATTTGTGTTGTGTGTGATTGATCTTTCTTCATGTTCATGTGATTAGTGATTGCCTTTTTAATTCCGCAAAAGATTTGTAGAAGCGATTCAGTGTTTAACATTAGTACATTGTTACTTCGGTTGAATCCAAGATATACAAGCATGTTGTATAATTTCTACACAATGCTTGGTTTATTTCAATTTTTTTCACTAGTCTTTACATAGACCTAAGTGTTATTTTATAGAATCTACTTTACAATTATATTCTGACTCTTTCAAAACCATAGCTCTCTCTGGCACAAGGCTTGGTTTATTTCAATTTTTTTTACTAGTATTCACCATGTTACTTTGATTTGTCTTCATATGCTATGGTGCTTATGCTTTGATTCTTAAAATTAATTTAATGGGCTTAAGATAACTACACTTGCCAAAAAAAACTGATTAAATTCTTTGTATATGATACTATTATTATGGACTACAAATTGGTTTTGGGTGTCATTTTCGAGCTTTGCTCTAAATATGGATCACATTAATGCTTGTTTTCAATATAATTTTTTGGTTGTGTACTCCATACATTGTTGAGCTTATATGTTTGATTTTAGATTTTATTTTTGGTATTACCAAACCATCAAATTTATTAAATTAATAAGGATACCTATGAAACACAAGTTTTTCTATTAAATTTCACTATATAAAGACAAATTGGATATATGGTAAGAGTTATATCCCCTCAGCTAACTCTCTTGCTAATATTGGAAATATCCAAAACCAGTTAGCTCTACATCCACGGTCGAACTCTCGCTCAAGGTAGGGACTAGCTGCCTTGCATCTATTGGCAATATCCAAAACAACTTAGCTCTGCATCCACACTCGAACTCCCTCTCAAGACAGGGACTAGCTGCCTTGCACCCGTCCTTTTTGAAACATCAACTCAGTGTTTAAATAATGTAAGCATTCCCTAACTGAGCTTAAACAATCCATGACATGATGCTTTGGTGAGAGCAAATTTTATGGTTGTATATTCATATGTACAATAATAATGTATTATGAAGTTTCAAACTACAAAGTGTTTAAAATTACGATCATGTACATAACATCAATAACCTACGTATGTCATATTAAAAGGTGCATGTAAAATAAAATTATTACAATAATATTTGGCAACTCGACCTAATATGCATGTTGTAAACCTTTTTGTGTTTCAACTATAATATATTTTAATAATATTTATATATACACAAATTCACAAATTCCTATGTTAATAATTGTGTGATTTTGTATATATATATTTTCAATATATGTTGTATATATTATTGTAATATATATATATATATATATATATATATAATGAATTATGAGAATGTTATAAAAATGACCAAACCGAACTAAGGTTATATAGTTGAAAATAAATGCATTATATGAAATTGCATATGTGGTGAAACTAATCCAAGACTTCAAAAAGGACATCTTAAAGGAAATGGTCCATTAGAATAAGGCATCATAATGGTAAAAACAATGACACTTTGAAACTACAAGTGAGATGCACCACAAGCAGGGCTAATATAGAAATTGAAATAGATGTGCAAAATTGTTCGATAATCACAATAACAACCTCAAAGATCGAGACAAAATATGTGTTAAAGCATGATCAAACTCAAAGGAGAAAGAAATGAAAAGACCAACGAATGAAGATAAGAGAATATTCCAACCAATCAAGCTCAATAAAGGGGAAATTTTTCAAAAATTTGAATGGGGGTACCTTCATTTTAGCCAACAATGTAAGTGGGTTTGTTGGTGGGCAACAGTATTTTGCACCCCTCTGGAAGCTCTAGCTCATATTCCACCTCAATTATACATCTTGATATCTTGTAGGGTCCATAGAATTTGGGTTTCAATTTCTCCTCCCCTTGCATTTTAAGTGATGATTGTCAGTAGGGATGTAGATGAAGATATACCAAGTCCCTTACCTCAAATTTACACTCCATTCGATGCCGATCTGCATAAAATTGTTGATGATTCTAAGCCATGTGAAAAATATCTTTAAGGATTCACATTATGTCCTAGCTCTAATGAGTTCAATCTTTACTTTAGAATCCTTTTTGTATCCAAACATATTATCCATAAATGCACCATAAATATTGGTGCATCATGTTGGACACCTAATCCTCAATGGGTAGGTGTGGAAGGCGAATGGACTAATGGAGTCCAAGAGACCACTTGGAATGGGAATCCAAAAGTCACACCAATGTAATATAAATGGGAGTCGTCTAACGAGCCGGAGGAATTGCCCGGACGGTCAAAATTGGCCGGAATCCAGGCCAAAAAAATTTAAAAAATCTTGCAGAAACAGTGTTTGAATCCTGATTTTGACATTGGAAATGGATTCAGCACCATCAAAAACATGTAGGACACCCAAAATATTAAACTTTGATAGTTATAACATGCATTTAGAAAAATTCCTGCCGGATTTTCTGAAAATCTTATCGGAATTTTCATGATTTTCAGGTCGATTCCTCTGGCTAGTTAGACTACGGCATATAAATGTACATCTATGGTGCATAATAACATAACTCACGCTTATCCTACCTTTCTATGTGTGTGTTATCCATTCACCATGCCTGTGTTTAACATGGTATCAGAGCGGGCGATTGCTGGCTAGATCCAATTAGCTAAATTATAGCTATGTTCTTTGAGCTTTTCAGTCCATAACACTCCCTTTTCAGTCCATAACACTCCCTTTGCATTCCCTCAATGCTCGGCCTCCTCGCATTCCCTCGTATGGTCTTGTTGCTCTCATTGTTTGGCCCTCCATACGCAGTTCTCCTTACCTGCTTGGCCTCCAGTCGCTCCCACTCTTGTTACCACATAGATTCTTTGATAAATCTGGTGGAAGCTCGAACATTGGAAAAAGGGAACAATGGTGATGCATTGAATTGACGCTACACCTCATTGAGTTCTGCGATAAGATTTATTTCTACGTTGGTCCATAATACATAGGATTTATTTATGTGTGATTGAATGGTATATGCAATATCATTGAATTCTAGGACTGACTGAACGTTGCGCTGAGTTTGAGACCCTTCATCTTGATGTTGGTCAAAAATTTATGTGGTCTGCTATGTGACGATGAACATTGCTTGATAATCAAAGACAAGAATCAAAGCGTTGAAGGTTGCAGGGGACAAACAAGGGTTGTTGTTGAGACTGCTGACAAAAGTCGAGGAGAGGAGAATGACATGGCATCCACGGTGGGAAGACATGGATAGAAAGCCTCATGGTGTTGCGTGGCTGTGTTGAGACGCTATCGACCTAACCACCATTGAAAAGCACAAATATAAACCAGAGGTTGTAACTTGCCTATTAATAATTCTGCGTTGGATTTCCCATTTTTACAAAGCTAAATCATGTCTTCATATGCATTGATTTTCCTTTGTGGTTGAGCATGTTGTTGTGTTAATTTGTTGTTTAATGAAATTACTACTCGCATTTTGATGGCCGCCCTACAGTTTGTCAATATCGGTTGAATAGTTATCGAAATAGGAACGTAGTATCTATGTTGTGTGGGGTTTTCTTCATCTTACAGTGGATTAATGGTGGATATTTACCACCAATAGGCTTCTATCCTGAACCTTTTAAGTAATTTCAGTCTTCAGATAGAAAATCAATGATTCTCATAACTGTATTGTTGTAACAATCTAAATCGCCCTTTTCACTCCCCGAGTTTTTGGTTGGATGGTATGCTCTCACTTCCACAGACCGCATGTTCCATCAAGAAACCCGTGAGCCATGCGACTTTTCATGAGCCATACGACCTCTGAATGCCGAATGTTAACTTCTGGTGAGTCGATTTAGCTCACCTACGTACCGTTCATTATCTCCATCCAAATTTCTATTCATCCTGTCGTCTCTGCGCATGTTGTCCATTGGCCTTTTGTCACTAAACGAAGGCACTTTCTTGTATTGTGCACACAAAGAGACTGTGATTTCTGGACTATTGGAATATTGCATTATCATACACAGATCTAGGTGTACGCATTACACCAAGAGACAATTTTGATGTTCCGATTTGAAAAGAACCAGGGGTTATCCCTATTGTGTGTAAACCAGTCCTCAACACTTATTTTCTGGGCAATGCTAAATTGATTGATATTTGATATGGTCATTGATTGAGAAGATTAGTCACTGAAGTTTTCAGTGAAATATTTCAAGGGAAAATAGTTTCCCTCCTATGAGTTTCAGCTACTGCCAAGGAGTGTGGTTGGACTCATTTGGGAATATGAAACTTTGACTTGTTACTTGAAGGATGAAGGTTGATGTGCTAATAAGGCCTTCACCTTATCTTTTCTTCATGTGTGAGAGGAATTTCTTAAGGAAACATAAAATGGTTTAAAAAATGCTTACTTTCCCAACCAGAGATATATCACGGTCAACATGGTCATAGAGACAAACAGGTAACTGGTCTAAAAAGCAGAGAAGCCTCCAAAAATGTTTTCCTTATCAAAATTATATTCTCCAAGAGATAGATTAGCCATGAATGACACTTCTGCAGGACTGTCAAAATGGTTACCTATAGGAAAATTGATAAGGTCAAGCGAGCTTAAATGTTTTTCACAATGGTGGCACATATGAAAACTAAAGGAGCTATTGATACCAACTGCTAGGGTTTTCACACTAGGAATTTTTCTCACTAGTTCACAGAGAAAACATGACAGAATGTCAATCAAAGGAAAGCATGTCAAACTGATCACAAGTTTGTTGTTTACAAGTGTTAAAAATCATGAAAAGGGTTCATGTTTCCAAAAATGGATAAGAGGCATAGTTTAAGCTTCTTCAAGAGTTTGTCAGTCTGAGGGGAGACATCAAAATGCTCCAGCAAGGAAAAAAACCATATTTTTAGAACTCTGCCACCTACAGGACAAACAGACCAAAAAGACAGTAAAAAAGTTAAGACGAGAAATAAACATTACAAAGTGGGTTTCGATCATGAAATATTTTTCAAAAAATGAGTATAAGGCTCTGCTTTCCCTCTCTCCCACCTCATATTTTTCTTTTCAAAAGAAGAGGAGAGTTGTTGGGTTGTTTTTAGGGTTTTCTGCAAGAACTTGGCAAAATTTTCAGGCGCTACGCACCGACGGAGGCGCTACGCACAAAGTAGTTGACGCTGCGTACAGAGGAGGTAGCTACAATGTTAAAATACACTGTGCTACGCACCAGAGAGTATAGGCCCAAGTTCGGCCCGACTTACCCGCCATTTCAATGGCGCTACGCACCGGGAGGCACAACAAGCCCGTTAACCCGCCCAACTTGCCTGCAAAACCCTCCGGCGCTACGCACAGGCTAGCCAACAGCCCAACCCAACCCGGTGCTATGCACAGGGAAGTCCCGATAGGAACGGCCTATCGAGTGGCGCTACGCACAAGGGAGACTTGGTCAAATTTGCTAAAAACTTGCCCAAACACAATTTTTCTCCTCCTCAAGATGGCTACAGGCTCCTGCATGAGTTAAGTAAGGTTGGTGGTCACTTTCTTTCCCTCCAAGTAATATTTTTCATTCATAATCAAAGAGATTATAAAGAAAAAACCTAAATTGGCTAAACCCTAACCTTCATGCAAATCAAACTTTTGACCTCCTAGGGCAATAATTACCATTTAAGGAGTGATCATGAACATAAAGACACTCAATACAATATAAACCTCCGCCTAAACTCTGAAAGCATTCCTAGACCTACTTCATGTTGCCCTCCATTTGCTAAAAAATCTCCCTCACCATCACTTATTCTTCCTCTCTAGACCTAAAATCTCTTACCAAGCTAAAAACATTTTGTTCAAGGACAAATCTGCCACCATGTCTAGAGAAGAGATCAGTACTAATAGTGAGGAAAGCCAAAGGCCTATCAAGACAAAACACAAGGGAGGAAAACATAATAAGTTCGAGCCCTTGGATATAATTCAAATCACCTCTTCTCCCATGATCCTTGCCTGTTTTCAAGAATTTGGATGCTATCAGTTCTGTGAGAAGGTTAAACAGGTCCAAATCCACTCATATTTGACTAGGTTGTTCATTCTCAACCTACAAGACCACCAAGTCAACCTAGCAGGATTAAACTTTGAGTTATCATCTGAACCCATTGCTAAAGCCACAAGAATACCAAATATTAGTGAGAGATGGTTCAAAAAAAAGAAATTGGCCTTAAGCTACTATGAGCCCTACCTCAAACCTACTTATCAACAGGGCTACAAGACTATTTTCCCCTTCTCCCACCTGCTAGAGAGATATGGCCTACTAATGAGGCAGATCATCAACTACTTCACTTCTGAGGGGAGGTACTCCAGGATTTATTCATATCACATAAGGCTGCTAATGCACTTCACTAGGGTCAGATTGCTAAACCTACCATACTATCTCTACCAAAGCATTGACAAGATGGCTTCAGTAGTCAAGAAGAGGAGTTATGCCCACAAAATGAAAAGCCTTTTTCATCATTATTTGATCAAGATGATTATTTTACACCAGCTAGAGCAGCAGGGAATCCCTTGGGAATTTTTCATCTCACATGATGTCTTTTCAAATCCCCAAGCCTTCATTTAGAAAAATTTTCCTTCCACTTCACACTCACTTACCTCCACTCCTCCATCACCTCAAGCTATGCCTTCTCCACAAAGAAATATGCCTCTTTCCTCTTCTCCTGATGCATCAAGTGAAGGAGGTGGCAGTAGCAATGAGAAACATGTAGATGACAGTAAAGATGAAGAAAACAGTGGGGCAGATACAGAGTTTAATGAGAAATAACATGAAGATGATCATGACAAGGAGGATGGAGATGAGCATGACAGTCATGAGGATAAAAACAATGAGCATAGGGAGGAAGACAATGATGGTAGTGGTACAAATGAATCACTCCCAAGTACAGAAAAAGGTGGTGCTAATGAGCAAGATGAAGATAAAGAAGATGACAGTCAACAATAAAATGAACAAGACAACCAAAGGGATAGTCATGACAGTCATGACAACTGTCATGACTATCATGACACAAATAATACTCCTAATGATGATGGAAGTGAAGATAGCCCAGAAAATGATGAATGAAAGGACCATTATGAGGAACAAGGTCAAAATGAGGAAAATGAACAAGATAATGACACTACCAAAACCATCATCACTCTTCTCACATGCACATACCATAGAGGAAAGAGAGATGTGTTTGCTGCCTCAAAAGGGAAAAGTGCCATCTCTTCTCAAGCTATCAAACCATTGGACAAAGGCAAGGAAAATATGGAAAGGATTAAGCAGCAGGTAAAGGTGAGGATAAGTAAGAGAATTAAGAAAACTACTCAAGAGCCTCAATTCATTGATCTAGACAGTGACAATGAGGACAAGGAGATGACCACCAAATTGCTATTCCTAGGCAAAGATGCACAAATCAAGGAGTGGGAGAGGGATTTTGAGATAGCACAATGCATCATTCAGTATTACAAGGATGAGCATAATGACTTCAAGAAAATCAAGAGAGGCCTTGCCCTCCAGAAGAAAATGACAAAGCACTATGCAAAGAAAAACAAGCTTCCTTGTGCTAAACTTAAGGAGGCCCTTCTAGAGATAAAAACCTAAAAGAGGTAAAAGAGCATGATAACTTTGGATTTTTGGCTAAGGCTTCTCATCAGGTGTCCAAGACCTCTTGAGGGACCATTCCACCAATTTTGGGAAAAATTGAACAAATTTTTTTTTTTGAAATTTTGAGGCCTCTATGTGTAGCACCCTAGGTGCTACGCACAAATTTGGTGCATCCTTAGCTTGCAAAATTTAAATTTTTTTATTCCTCTCATCATCAGTAGTCTTCTCACAAAATTTTATACCATTTGGAGCAGTTTTGACCCCCCAAAAGGTCAAAAAACACCTCAATTTTGACCATTCTGCCTCATTTTCAAGCAAGGTGCTATGCACAGAGCAGTGTTGGGAGAATTTCTTTTTGGACAGGAAAATGGCATTCAATCAAAAAAATAAAGATAGATCTAGAAATCCAACTTGACAAGCTTTCCAACGAGCCATCACAGATCAAAATCTGACACCGGGAAGGAGGTCAAAACTGGATTGCAAGTACGCCTATTTTCTGATATTTTGGCGCTACGTACAGAGGACCAAAAGTGGCAAAAGTCAACAAAACACACTCATTTATTGTGAAATGAGTTTTTTTAGTATTTTTGAGGAAAATCACTCTAGGATTAGGTGTTAGAAGTTATTATGCATTTATTTTTCTTGGATAATTATGCCTTGGGCCTTGCATGGTCACTTGGACATAAATTCTCATTTATGACTATTTTGGATATTTTAAACCTAGTTAGGGTTTCTAGAAGTCTCTAATGGTTTCCACCTCCTCATTTTGCTCCATAAATAGAGCATGAGGCTCTTATGTATTTGGATGGCATTTGATGATTGATTCTGAAGTAATACATAGTCTCTTGGAGGTTGAAAGAAATTTGATGTCTTGGAGCTTATGAATGCCCTGTTTTGTTTGTTGATGGAGGAGGATTGGTTGCAGGATCCCTGAGCTTGGTTGATGGTGAAGTGATTCTGCTTGTTCATGTTTCTCTAGTTTATCATTATGTTTCCATCTTTCTGTGTTGCACTAGAACAAATAATTTAGACTAAGAAATGTTTCTGATGGCACCTTAGCTCTGCTTGTTCTTCACTACCTTGATGTTTTCTTCTACTGGGACATGTTAGAGAATCCTTCATTGCTCTCTAGATCTCCTAAGTTTTTCTATTTCCTGAATGGTTTAATATAGTAGGTATCAAGCATGATTCATGGTTAGCCCTGCTTGTTTGATGTCATTAAAGCACTGTTCTTGAAGTCTCTCTTTAAAGTACCATTACTTAGGTTTGTCAAAAGAAGTTTTGTTTCAAATCATACTCTTTGCACTTGCTTAGTTAATTGTCTTAAAGATCTTCATAGCTATAATCTTAGATGTGCAGGAGTTCCCTCCTCTCTGATTGTAGTTATCTGTGACCTTAAATGTTTTCTAATTCTGAAGGTGAATTTACTAAAGTTAGATAAGCTCTTATGCTTCTATGTTTCACTGGAATGTTTATCTTGGATATTTATCAGTTTAAGTATTGTTCATTGAGCTTAATGGTTTGCCCCACCTCATGAGTTATAGATTTTTCTTATTAGTATTCAAGACAACCTTGTTTAAAGTATATGATAAAGGATTCTATATTTGCCTTTGTTCAAATTTTTGTTCTCAAACTTGATGTCCATCTCATGATCCTTTAAACCCTGAAGATCCACCAACCAAGCTAGATTTTCCCTACAATACTCCCTAATCTAGTAATGAACATATCATGACTTTATTAGACTCCATTGCCCAATAAATTGAATATTTTCTTGCTCTATCTATTCCATCTAATCATCATACCCAACCAAAACAAAAACATACCCTACACTTAACATCTAGCCTAAAATCAACTATCTAAAAGCAAACAAGTTTACATCTTTGCACAAATTAGAGAGAGCCCTCTCTAAGTCCAAGAAGGCTAGGTCCTAGGACTCCAAAGCTTGGTTTGATGTTACCCCTATCCATTTGTATCTCAATCAATATAGCAAATTATGGGGAGCTAACATAATGGCGATCATGGTGGGACCTGAGTAAGTAACAAGCTTAGATATCCTTAGCACCTCAGAAAACCCACAAACATCCTTAGATTAGTATTCAGTTGCTGATGGTGGACAACAATCCGCCTTAAAATATTTGAAATCATCCACCTGGCGACTCCAAAACTCTCAATAGACCTAAAGACTCCACTGGAGGAAGAACCTAAAACATGACCAATCATCCTAGAAAGAAAGAGCATTCAGGCCTAAGTTGGATTCAAGAAATTATTGTTTTTATCTATAGCTATGTTCTATCCTACTTTAAGCCTAATCAATAATACGCTGATGAGATCTACATTGATCATTGGAAATATCTCGAGCCTCGAAAACCTAAGCCTCAAATTTCAGACCATGAGCAAACTTATACACATGTGCTTACCCCAGATTCACCTGTGGAAGACCTAGTGAAACATGAGCCTCATGCTACCTTTCCTCCTCTTGTTGAAACCTCAAATAGTCATAAATCTCTTTTTAAACTATATATACCCACAAAGGTCCCAAAAAGATACAAGCCTCTAATTTTACCTCCTATCTTCCAAGCCCTCCTTGCAAATCTTGCAAATAAACTACCTAGATTTGATGGAGAAAGCTCAAAAGTCACTGCTGAAGAATACATTCAAAATCTTGAGAATTTACTTGACCTTTTTGAAATAGAAGAAGATGATGTGCGTATTCTAATGTTTGCCTTGTCATTACAAGGAAAAATTAAGAGTTGGTTTAAGGACCTTCCAGCTACAACCATTACCAATTTTCATCAATTCACTCAAGTATTCCTAGATAGGTAGGTGGTCATGGGAAATGAAGTTCTCAGCATAGAAGAATACAAGCATTTAAAAAGACAACCAGGGGAGACAGTACAAGAATTTTCAGCCAGGTTCAATAAGGTATATAATGCAATACTTGCTAAGATAAAGCCACCTTCGGGGTGGTCTCTCTTGAACTACCCAAGTACTTTTGACCCAGAAATGGAATTCCAGATAAGAGAAAAAGACCCTTAAAACCTGGAAGAAATGCAGAATATGGAAATTACGGTGGAATTAAACATACTGGAAAGAGAGGAAAAGTTAGAAGAAATAAGGAAGGACAAAGCAACTCAAGAGAAACTGACTTCTTTAGAGGTAAAGCTAGAGATGTTGACAGATACAATTAGCAAAATGATGCATATACTTGGTAGGAAAGAGAAAGAGTACAAAGTTGAGGTTGGAGCTGATTATTCAAAGCAGTTGGTACCATTTTCTCGGGAGGAACCAAATTATTCATTTCAATGCAAAGATAGCTATCAAACATACTAGCTGACCAAGGTTGCAAAGAAGAAGATGCATAAAGTTGTCAAGTAATTACTATATGCCTTCCTACATCTTGTGCTTCATTATTAAGAGAGTATTATGAGCAAATTGAATATAGAAACAAGGTAGAATTTTCTAAAGAATCATTAAGGGATGAAATGGATAATACAAACCCTTTTTCAAATCCTAAAGTTCTCCCCTCAAATCATCTTGGTATGACTTTTTGGATTACGAAACCAGAAATGGAAGATGAGCCAGCACCTCTTAAGTCCCTACCCTTGTGCTTCAAGGCATTTCAGATTGCTAAAGGAGAAGCTATTGGCCATGAAAACTCTCCTTTTCATATGATGGAACAATCTGTTGTTTAAGTGTGCATAATGGATGACATTCCTCCTATGAATAAGCTTCCCAAATATGATCAATATGATGATGATTATGTTCTCCAAACTCAAGCAAACACTACCGAACAATCAGTGATTAGTTTGTGGGACAAAGACAGTCATTTTCAACAACTCAAAAATAGTGATCAACAAATACCACTCAGCTATACAGTGAAGAAGAAAGTGCAGAAATTTTGGGAGAAAGGGAAAGATCTTTACCTCTTATTTGTGCATCCTTTTAGTTCATCAAAGACAACCTTAATGCAATCAGAAGTCAACAATCTTTGGGTATTGATTTTAACAACAAAGAACACATTTAGCCCTATGTCCAGCCTTCATAAGAGAAAGAGAACAACTATAGTTCTTTTCAATCAGGTTTGCTAGACGATAACATGGAAATATATGATGAGTTTGACAGTGCAGATGATCATGAGGAAGAGAAGGGGTTTCTTTCCCAAAGGAGTCCCAAGATTAGCCAAGTGGAGGAAGAAGCATTCCTGGATCAAGCTTATTTTCCAAATCTTCACGTTCAGGTATTATTTCAAGATGCCTTTGCTAATTTATTAGAGACATATAAAAGAAGAGTATGTTATGTCAAGAGCAGTTTGTTGCAAAGTGCTATAAAAATGTTAAGCACTATTGTTCAAACACAAGTGAGGTGGGACTGGCCTTTTGATTCTTTCAAAAAAATCAAAGAGTTGAACCAAGATCCCTCATGGAATCATCTGCTTGATTGGTTGTATTGGAAAAGAGATTTCACCAAATGAATGTATATCATGTATAGGTTAGATTAGGATAGATATGCATGAAAATAAGCTCAGCCTTTGAGCATATTTTAGTTATATATTTTTTTGAAAATACGAAAACAGAGAAAAGATGAAAAAGAGCGCAGATTTGAAAAATAAGTATAGCCCCATACCCAAAAAATAGTACTACTGAAAGTGTGCAAGCCTAAATGCCACTACTTGTTCCAAAAAAAGTATTGTTCAGTCATCTAGCCTAATCATCGTTGAACATGTTTTCAATTTATTTCTGATAAGTTAGTGAAAGAGAGCTTGTCAAATCATTCAAACTTGACTTGTTAAAAAAGAATAGATTAGGAATGAAAGATACTGGTTCCACATACTCAAAACTGAACCAAAGAGAAAGATGGAGATGCATACCAAATGATGAATCACTGCCCTCATGTTTTCTAAGTTTTGTTTGTACAAAAATATTTTTTGTGTGCAGCTTGTCCTAATGCCACAACCCATGGTAAGTAAGATTGCTAATCCTGATTTGAACCATGTTTTCAATTTCATGTCAATAGCTTATAGAATGAAGTTTGTCAAACAACTTAATCTTGACAAATGATTAGACTAGGTAGAAAATAAAAAGAGTTCATTAGACTAATCTAAACTCTTGGAAAAAATAAGGGTACAATTAGATAGTTTGATTTTTGTTTTCAAAAAGACAAATGTCAAGGGTTTTCCAGTTCAAGTGCACCCAAGGAAGAAAAAATGTTAGGAAAGTAGGTTGGGTAGGTAGAGATGATGTTTATGTTAATCATGCTTTTTCAGATAATAATATCACAGCTTCAAGCAAGCACCAGCAATTGGAAAAAGGTAAAAATATGCCCAATGGATGAGGCACTGGTCTCCATTAAGCTAGAGATCTGAAGTTCTGGACACCTCCAGAAAAGGAGCTGCCCTCCCCAACTGGAGCCACTGTTAGTCATCAGTAATTTTTTCTTTGTATGGATGACTAAAATATTTACCCTATATTTCTAGAAAAAAAGTTCATGAACATTGTGAGTTCTAGAAATCTCACTTCCTTCATTATCCTTAGGAAAAAATTTTCACTATCTTATCATCCTATCAAGTCATGCCTAGCCTACCACTCTCGGAGGACCCATCATGGGCTCATGCCATTCATTATTCGCCATGTCTTGTCACCTTTGGCCCAAATCCTCTATTTTTTGTTTTGCCTAAAAACCCTCCATAGCCACCTAAGGCCACCTATCAAACAACTCTATTGTCTTTCCCAAAAATACCCCAAACACTGATGGTCTCAAAATTGTATCTTTAGGCTTTTTAGATAAATCAAGTACATTGGATTTTCGATCTTCAATACATGAGTTTATCATAAACTCTATATTACACTTGATGACCCAAAATTATAAGTTTCAATCCAAAAGCCAAGTCCAAGGAACCTTCCACTAGGTCACCTAGGGTTTCACAAAGTCATAGGTTGGATTTGGTATCCTAAAAAATTTGTTTTTCCTGTATAAATAAACTGCATTCAAAGAAGAAAGGGACAAGTGATTTTGTTCAAAACTCATCAAAGAGGTCACTCAAGGAAAGCTTTTTTGGCCAACTTGCAAGGGGACAGCTACCGCTTGCTCACATTTTTTCAAAAGAATCAAATGGCCATCAACCTAGCAAGAGGTAAGGTAGTGGGAAAATCATCACAAGAAGACTTTCAACAGCAAAGAGAAGGCAACAAGGCCTATGTTTGAAGATAATCAAGGTTTGTGACTAATTAGGCCAACCAAGTGAAATTGTACGAGGGCTACACGGGCAAAGGTCACCTCCACTCCATCAAGTGCACATTGAAGATTCTTTAGAAATAATAAATGAGTTTTGAGAAGTTTTAGAGAACCTAGAAGACAACACTATTTAATTTTATCTAACAGCCCTAAAAACCTAAGAGTTTGGGAAGATTGAAAAAATTGGTCAAGAAATGATGATGAAGCCTCCTTCATAATAGCAGATGGCATGTCAGGGGGTATTCATGCTACCCTCTAGGGTTTGACAAAGAAGCACTAATTCCACCTCACCAAGAAGACAAAATGACAAAGAGTATCAGTACAAAGGCCTAAGTTTTCAAAAGGTACAATCAGAGGTCTTAAAAAAGGATCAAAGGAGGCAAGCATGAGGTAAAATTTCCTAAGAAGGTAATTACGATAAGCATAGGTTTACATCTGAAGAAACGAGGTGTCAAACTCCAAAAAGGACAGTGATCAAAAGCAAAGGTTGTGTAGGCACCTGTAAAAACAAAAGTGGCCAAGGGGGAAACATAAAATGGTTTAAAACTGCTTACTTTTCCAACCAGAGATATATCACTGTCAACATGGTCAAAGAGACAAACAGGTAACTGGTCTAAAAAGCATAGAAGCTTCCAAAAATGTTTTCCTTATCAAAATTATATTCTTCAAGAGATAGATTAGCCATGAATAACACTTCTGCAGGACTATCAAAATGGTTACCTACAGGAAAATTGATAAGGTCAAACAAGCTTAAATGTTTTTCACAATGGTGGCACATATGAAAACTAAAGAAGCTATTGATACCAATTTCTAGGGTTTTCACACCAGGAGGTTTTCTTACTACTTCACAGAGAAATCATGACAGAATGTCAGTCCAAGGAAAACATGTAAAAATGATCACAAGTTTTTTCTTTACAAGTGTTAAAAATCATGAAAAGGGTTCATGTTTCCAAAAATGGATAAGAGGCACAGTTTAAGTTTCTTCAAGAGTCTTTCAGTTTGAGGGGAGACATCAAAATGCTCCAACAAGGCAAAAAACCATATTTTTAGAACTCTGCCACCTACAGGACAAACAGACCAAAAAGGCAGTAAAAAAAGTAAGACGAGAAATAAAAATTACAAAGTGGGTTTCAATCATGAAATATTTTTCAAAAAAGGAGCATAAGACTCTCCTTTCCCTCTCTCCCACCTCATATTTGTCTTTGCAAAAGAAGAGGAGAGACGTTGGGTCGTTTTTAGGGTTTTATGCAAAAACTTGGCAAATGTTTTAGGCGCTATGCACCGACAGAGGTGCCACGTACAGAGTCATTAGCGCTATGCACAGAGGAGGCAGCTGCAGTGTTAAAATACACTGCTCTACGCACCGGCTAAGGCGCTGCGCACAGGCCCGGGTTCTTCCCGACTTGCCCGCCATTTCAACAGCGCTACACACCGAGAGGCATGACAAGCTCGTTATCCCACCCGACTTGCCCACAGAACCCTCCGGCACTGTGCACAAGCTGGCTAATATCCCGACTCAACCAGGCGCTACGCACAGGGAAGTCCCGACAGGAACGACCTGTCGGGTGGTACTACGCAGAGGGGAGACTTGGTCAATTTTTCTCCTCCTCAAGATGGCCACTAGCTCCTTCATGAGTTAATTAAGGTTGGTGGTCACTTTCTTTCCCTCCAAGAAATATTTTTCATTCATAATAAAAGAGAGTATAAAGAAAAAACCTAAATTGGCTAAACCCTAACCTTCATGGAAATCAAATATTTGACCTCCTAGGGCAAGAATTACCATTTGAAGAGTGATCATGAGCATAAAGACACTCAATACAAGCTAAACCTCCTCCTAAACTCTAAAAGCATTCCCATACCTACTTCATGTTGCCCTCCATTTGCTAAAAAAATGCCCTTAACATCACTTATTCTTCCTCTCTAGACCTAAAAGCTATTACCAAGCTAAAAACATTTTATTCAAGGACATAATCAGCCACCATGTCCAGAGAAGAGATTAGTACCAATAGTGAGGAAAGCCAAAGGCCTATCAAGCCAAAACACAAGGGAGGAAAACATAATAGGTTTGAGCCCTTGGATACAATTCAAATCACCTCTTCTCCCATGATCCTTGTCTGTTTTCAAGAAGTTGGATGCTATCAGTTCTGTGAGAAGGTTAAACAAGTCTAAATCCACTCAGATCTGACAAGTTGTTTATTTTCAACCTACAAAACCCTAAAAGGCTGCTTGGGGGGTCCAGGGGGAGCGGCTGCGACTTTATGGAGCCCCCCCTTGGCGGGGGGTTTCGAGGTCAGCACCCCTGAAGCTAAAAACAGATGTAAAATTGCCTTTTAAAAGTATAGTAATTTCTATTCAATTTGAGCCGTTCATTAGGGGGATGACCTGACGATAGAAGTTATGTTTAGTTTAGAGCTTTTTTCCCTAAGAAGCAACCCCTCTCTCTTTGTATGGCAATATTGTATTGCAGTTGTGTATTGTATGTGTATTCTCAGAGCGAGAAACAGATAGGGAGACTGTGAGAGAGAGTAGAGGATATTACAACAGATCTACTGTAGGTTGTGTCTCTTCATTTTGCTGGATAATAGAAAGGAAGGACTGGCTGTTCGAGGTGGAGGTATCCAAAATTGGGTGAACCACGTATATCTGTGTCTCTCTGGTTTTATGTGTTTTGTGTGCTTGTATTTGCCGCATATTTTATGTGTTGCATTGCTCTGTAATATATAATTTTCTAATACAAGTCAACCTAGTAGGAGTAAACTTTGAAATATCATCTGAATCCATTGCTAAAGCCACATGAATACCAAATATTGTTGAGAGATGGTTCAAGCAAAAGAAATTGGCCTTAAGCTACTATGAGCCCTACCTCAAACCTACTTATCAACAAGGCTGCAAGACTATTTTCCCCTTCTCCCACTTGCTAGAGAGATATGCCCTACTGATGAGGCAGATCATCAAGTACTTCACTTGTGATGGGAGGTACTCCAGGATTTATTCATATCACATAAGGCTGCTAATGCACTTCACTAGGGTCAGATTGCTAAACCTACCATACTATCTCTACCATAGCATTGACAAGATGGCTTCAGTGGTCAAGAAGAGGAGTTATGCCCACCAAATGAAAAGCCTTTTTCATCATTCTTTGATCAAGATGATTTTTTTACACCAGCTACAGCAACAGGGAATCCCTTGGGAAGTTTTCATCTCACATGATGTATTTTCAAATCCCCAAGCCTTCATTCAACAAAATTTCCCTTCCACCTCACACTCACTTACCTCCACTCCTCCATCACCTCAACCTATGCCTTCTCCATAAATAAATATGCCTCTTTCCTCTTCTCCTAATGCATCAAGTGAAGGAGGTGGCAGTAGTGATAATGGACAAGGAGGTGGCAGTAGCAATGAGAAACAGAAAGATAACAATAAAGATTAAGAAAACAGTGGGGCAGATGTAGAATTTAATGAGGAAGAATAGGAAGATGATGATGACAAGGAGGAGGCAGATGAGCATGATAGTCATGAGGATAAAAATAGTGAGCATAGGGAGGAAGACAGTGATGGTAGTGTTACAAATGAATCACTCCCAAGTACAGAAAAATGTGGTGCTAGTGAGCAAGATGAAGATCAAGAAGATGACAGTCAACAAGAAAATGAACAAGACAGTCAAAGGGATAGTCATGACAGTCATGATAGCTGTCATGACTGTCATGACATTGTAATATTCCTTTTTCAGGAATTTTAGCAATATGCTCAAGAGAAACGTTGTATAAGGAAAACCATGCAAAAATAATGCATATCAGGACTTGGTTCCTCTTATTTATGCTATGTGGAACTTATATATGAAATTTCATAAAAAAAATAAAAATAAAAATAAAAATCAGTTTAGATACACTAAACATACTCCCACAGACTAGACTAGCTAAAAAACACCCAAAGAGGAAGGTTGCAGCTACATGCAAACACTGCTTCAGAAATTGTGCAGTTTTATTAGATATTCAGAGGAGATCAGCAAGGAGGTTCATCTTTCAGCAATACAGTAGCAAATCAAAATTATAGTAAAGCTCCTTCAATATACAGTAGAATACATGAGGCAATAGAGCAAGAATCCTTCAGAAAGAAAGGCTGCAACATATATATAAACTGCAGAAATGACTTAACAACGTTATTTTGATGGGCTATAGCAGTTGAACATTACAACTCAGATCTATGACAGATCTGTGGATAAAAAATTAGATCTATTTCAGATCTGGAAACTACATAGCCTTCTTTACAATATCCCCTTGGGGTTTTAACAAAATCATGCATAACAAAGTGTAGATCTGACTTTTAAGTTACAGGACTGCAGAATGCTTTAGAAATTTCTAAAGATGAATTTTCATTAAAATAGATCAGATCTAACAAAGCATGGATCAGCAAGCTAATCCATGGATTATCAAAGTGAGAGGCAAAGCCCAACACATGAGATCTCTCATCAAAACTGAAAGCAAAACACCTTGAAGAATCTCATATAAAAATAATGCAGTCCATCAATGGAAACTGCGTAGTAGCTTGAATACAATGGATAACTAGCTGCCAAGTACAGATCTGAAGAAAAAATAGAAGAGACACTCTTCCAGGAGGTTAAAAGACACAATCCATGAGAAGAAGCTCTTGAAACAAGCTAGATCTATGCAGATCTAAACACCCACTTGCTGCAGCTTGCAAGAGTAGAAAAACCCTCAATGGATCAGCGCTGCAATTGAAAGTAGAGCTTGGCCTCAAACCAGATAGTGGATCAAATCAGCAAATACTCCTCCAATAATTCTCAAGGGAAGAGGTGAAATCCCTACATAGGAATCTCAAGTGCTAAGAAGCACAATTCTCTATTAAATAGCAGAGAATAGTATTGACTAAGAAGACAAGATACTCAGAAATATGATCAATGAAAAACATCCTCTTCTTGCCTTCCCCTTCCTTTTATAAGATGAGAGCCCTTAAAAACCCTAAACCACCTTGATGAGTTAGCTTCTTTCACATGAGGGGCCTCCTTCTAGAACTGCGCAGTCCCTTTATGAGATGCATTGAACTTGCAAAGTGATGTAGATTTGGTCAAGGTTGACCCAGTCTTATAGCATAAACCCCTTTCACACCAACTAGTGATTTATTTACATAGCCCTGATTTATCTTTGTTCACATGGGCATTGATTTATTCAGTTTTTGAGGATTTTTACATGTCCTCCTTTATTCCTTTATTCATGCAATAGAAAACAAAACAAAAATGAATATTCCTCTTAGCTTGGGCTAAGTAGGAATATTACAGTCCCCCCTCCAAAATGTTTCTTCTCCTCAAGCAACTGATAGGGTAAGAGCTGTAGTACTTCTCCTCCATTCATGGTATCATCAAGGATCAAGTCCCCATCATAAGCTAAGTGCTCAATAAGCCAATCTCCCATGAATTTCTCCTCCAAGGTCAACATAATATGTACATAGTCCATCCCACTAGGAGTGAAAAACTCAACAGAAATAGACATGGTTGAAGTAGTACTACATCTAAAACATGTATCATGAAGTAAAGGTAGAAGTTCTAAACCATGGGGCACATACACACTGCCCATCCTCTATCCATACAACCCCATAAAAAATATAGCTATATCATCCAAGTATGGAAGCAAGAGTACATATAAACAAACTGAAAGTTGAGCATAGGGAGGTGGATCTTGACCCCACATGAGGTACCAGTGCAGGGTATCTCCTTCCTACAGTATATCTATGTTTGGTAAGTGGTTCCCCCACCACCTAGTTATTGCACAAGCTATCTCATCATAGCTGAAAATGAGAGATATGTTTGGTGCCTTTGGGAAGAACCCATCATGAAAAATTATCTCCCTTTGCACCTCAAGGGAGTGGCCAGATTCAGAATTTTTATTGGCCTTACCAATGCCATGAGATCTACATGTAATATCACTCCCTTTAGGAGCCATGGTTTGCATACATATGGTAAGAGAATATGTCAAATCAGCAAAATAAACATGCTCCATAAGCTCAGATTCTTTACCATTCAAGTCTCCCACACACATGGAGTTGGGCATGGACATTTCTCCTCTTTCAAGAGAAGGAAGAGATGGCTGAAATAACTCCTGCATAGAGTCCTTTGGCCGCCCCAACTCCTCATAACTCATGCACTCTTGAAGGTGCTGATGTAGTTCCTCCCACTCATAGTGCTGATGTAGTTCCTCCTTTATGCTCCCCCAATCAAATCTCCTCATGATTAGGGTGTAGATCTTTGCTGACTGCATATGGCTAGAAAGGAACTCTTTATGTGCCCTTTGTAGTATCTCTTGCTTGAACTTGGATGCTCTAGACAAGAATACCCTACCAAGATGACAGATGACCCCTTCATGGACCAAATATCCTCCCTATTGCTTCATGCCATCTAGTATCATCCCAGTGTGAAGATCTTTGGAGTACTCCACAAGGAGTTGAGATCTCCAATATGGATCCAAAATTTCCAACAATAACAACGCTGGTGATATCTCCATAGAAAAATCTATTATGTTTCTGATCTTATTCTCCTTATTTTTGGCATCTCCCATGCCAAATTTTATGATGGAAGGCTGATCCTCCCATCCTTCTCCTCCCACAGCGCAGATTCAAAAAAGAGAGAGGGAGATAGTGATGTAGGAAGAAGATCCCCCTCATTCTTGAACTGTTTCAAGCCCTCCAACGTTGTGACTTGGTCTCTCATTGCTCCAATCCTTCCTTGATCTAGATTTGGAGCAACATTTTTTGGAGCCTTCCCCACAAGATTTGAAACTAATGGCATCTCAGGTGGCTTGCCATTAAATAAGAATGTCCCTTGCAGCATCCTCATGAACATCAGAGAGGGAACTGTGAGATCCCTGCTTCCACTGCGCAAGTCCATCTCTGTTGTTTGTGTGGAAGTACTAAGTGAAGGATAAGTGTGCATACCTTGAATAATTTGTGGTTTCCCACTCTTTGATTCCACCCACTCCATCTGCAAAGCTTTCCAATCAGTGTTAACCTTTCCTAAGGTGATCAACCATTGGACACCCAAAATGATGTTGGTGTCTGGTATATCCACAACAAAGAAATGATCCACCAGAGTGTAGGATCCCATAGTAACAGAGAGGGATGGAACATATGTCATGCATTGCATGGTCCTATCCCCTGGGACCAAAACAAAAAATCCCTCAAAATTTTTAGTGGGGATTCATCTCCTTTGCACAATATGAGCATCAATAAAATTGTGGGTTGCCCCACTGTCAATCAGGACATATACTCTTTGATTCATGACTTAACCTTTTACTCTTAGGGTCAAGTACTTGGGCACTCCTATAAAAGAAGAAAGAGTCCCATTTGTTGGAGCAAAGGCCCCCTTCCCATCTCTAGATTGTGCTTGATCTTCCTCCTCCTCATCAGTGCTGTGACCCCTCCTAGGTTCATCATCTTCATCTTCCTCCTCAAGATCTGAGAAGACTTCTATGTAGTGTGCTTTTCCCGCAGCACATCTATGTCACGGTGCCCATGACTCTTGGTAAGTAAAGCCCAATTTCTTCTTCATCAATTCCCTCCTGAGATCAACATCAAGAGGCTTCTTCAAGGAGCTCTCCTTGGGAGGAGAAGCTTTTTCTTCCTTCCCCTTAGAAAAGTGAGAGGCCTTGTTCTGAAAAGTTTCCTTTACTTTTGGCAAGGCATCTTGGAGGTCTCTAGTCCTCTCAATGGCATCATGAAAAGTGATGGGCTTGGTGGATTTAACCAACCCATGTAAGGGTTCCTCTAAACCATCAAGGAAAATGTAGACCCTCTTGGCTACAGATAGATCAGGGACCATGACTGATAATCTCATAAACTCAGAGATATAAGTCTCTACATCTCCTGATTGCTTCAGCTTTGTAAGGCTTATGAAGGGTGCTTCAGGATCCTTCCTGTCGAACCTCTCTACCAGTCTTCTAGTAAATTCAGAATAGGTAGTCACATATATGTGTCCCAATGTAGACAACCCATGGAACCACCAATTGTGTACTTCACCTTCAAGGTGCAGCACTGCAATCTTTATGGCTTCAACCTCTGGGACTTTGTTCAGCTGAAAATAAATATCCAGCTTTTCTACCCATGCCTTAGAAGAACTGGATGATGATCCATCAAACTTGGGCAAAATGAATCTGCCCATAGAGTGGTGTCTATCATGACTGTGGAAGAACCCACCATCTCTATACTGCTGCTTTGGTCTTCTTCTATCCTTGAGGTGACAAAATTCTTAGAAACTCAAGTTATTCTTGAATCTCTGACTCTGAGAATCATACTCCACAAATTAATCTACAAGAGAAGCTTGTTCTTGTGGTACTTCATTCTCCACAGCCAAGAAAGTAGGCATGGTGGAGTGTTGTGAAGCTTGAGGAGCTTGTGGTAGGTTCACTGGTTGACTAGTTCAGTGATGAGACATGTCAGAACCTTCCCCCAAATGAAATATCCCAGGATATTCCCTCATTCTATCCATCCTCATTTCCTTGATCTCTTTGGAAATATCTTGCATGGCCACCAATAGATTTCTTGCAAACTCTTCTCCTTCTTTGTCATTTGTAGTTTCAGGGGCTTTACCCTTGTCTTGATCTTCAATAGTGTAGTCATACTTCTTGTGAATTTTTTTCTGATACCTCTTGTCCCTCTCAATAAGAAGAGGCTCATATTATTTTGAATGCATCATGGCTGTAATTCTCCACTGAAGCACAGGTTGTGCCAAGAAGGGAGCTCTGATACCACTGTAATATTCCTTTTTCAGGAAATTCAGCAATATGCTTAAGAGAAACATTGTATAGGGAAAAACATGCAAAAATAACACATATCAGGACTTGGTTCCTCTTATTTATGCTATGTGGAACTTATATATGAAATTTCATCATAAACAAATCAGTTTATATACACTAAACATATCTCCCACAAACTAGACTAGCTGAAAAACACCCAAAGAGGAAGGTTGCAGCTAAATGCAAACATTGCTTCAGAAATTGCGTAGTTTTATCAGATATTAGAAGGAGATCAGAAAGGAGGTTCATCTTTCAGCAATACAGTAGCAAATCAGAATTATAATAAAGCTCCTTCAATATACAGTTGAATACATGAGACAATAGAGCAAGAATCCTTCAGAAAGAAAGGCTGCAACATATACATAAACTGCAGAAATGACTTAACGGTGTTATTTTGATGGGTTACAATAGTGGAACATTACAACTTAGATCTATGATAGAACTGTGGATAAAACATTAGATCTATTTCAGATCTAGAAACTACATAGCCTTCTTTACAATATCCCCTTGGGGTTTTGACAAAATCATGCATAACAAATTGTAGGTCTGAATTTTAAGTTACAGGACTGCAGAATGCTTCAGAAATTTCTGAAGATGACTTTTCATTAAAATAGATCAGATCTAAAAAAGCATGGATCATCAAGCTAATCCATTGATCATCAAAGTGAGAGGCAAAGCCCAACACCTGAGATCTCTCATCAAAACTGAAAGCAAAACACCTTGAAGAATCTCATATAAAAATAATGTAGTCCATCAATGGAAACTGTACAGTAGCTTGAATACAATGGATAACTAGCTACCAAGTACAGATCTGAAGCAAAAATAGAAGAGACACTCTTCTAGGAGGTTAAAAGACACACTCCATGAGAAGAGGCTCCTGAAACAAACTAGATCTATGTAGATCTAAACACCCACTTGGTACAGCTTGCAAGAGCAGCAAAACCCTCAATGGATTAGCACTGCAATTGAAAGTAGAGCTTGGCCTCAAACCAGATAGTGGATCAAATCATAGAATACTCCTCTAAGAATGCTCAAGGGAAGAGGTGAAATCCCTGCATAGGAATCTCAAGTGCTAAGCAGCACAATTCTCTACTAAACAACAGAGAATAGTATTTGTCTAAGCAGAAAATATACTCAGAAATATGATCAATGAATAACATCCTCTTGTTGCCTTCCCCTTCCTTTTATAAGATGAGAGCCTTTGCAAACCCTAAACCACCTTGATGAGTTAGCTTCTTTCACATGAGGGGCCTCCTTCTAGAACTGTGCAGTCCCTTAATGAGATGCATTGAACTTGGACAACGCTATAGATTTGGTCAAGGTTGAGCCAGTATTATAGTATAAACCCCTTTCACACTGCAAGTGATTTATTTACATAGCCCTGATTTATCTTTGTTCACATGGGCATTGATTTATTCAGTTTTTTAGGAGTTTTACATGTCATCCTTTATTCCTTTATTCATGCAATAGAAAACAAAACAAAAATGAATATTCCTCTTAGCTTGGGCTAAGTAGGAATATTACAGACACAAATCAGACTCCTAATGATTATGGAAGTGAAGATAGCCCAGAAAATGATGAAGGAAAGGACCTTTATGAGGAACAAGGTCAGAATGAGGCAAATGAGCAAGATAAGGACACTACCAAAACCATCATCACTCCTCTCACATGCACATACCACAGAGGAAAGAGAGATGTGTTTGCTACCTCAAAAAGGAAAAGGGACATCTCTTCTCAAGCTATCAAACAATTGGACAAAGGCAAGGAAAATATGGAAAGGAGTAAGCACCAAGTAAAGGTGAGGAGAAGTAAGAGAATCAAGAAAACTACTCAAGAGCCTCAATTCATTGATCTAGACAATGACAATGAGGACAAGGAGATGACCACCAAATTGCTACTCCTTGAAAAAGATGCACAAATCAAGGAGTGGGAGAGGGATTTTGAGATATAACAATGCATCATTCAGTATAACAAGGATGAGCATAATGACTTCAAGAAAATCAAGAGAGGCCTTGCCCTCTAGAAGAAAAAGACAAAGCACTATGCAAAGAAAAACAAGCTTGCTTGTGCCAAACTTAAGGAGGCCCTCCTAGAGATAAAAACCTAAAAGAGGCAAAATAGAATGATAACCTTGGATTTTTGGCTAAGGCTTCTTAGTAGGTGTCCAAGACCTCTTGAGGGACCATTCCACCAATTTTGGGAAAAATTAAACAATTTTTTGTTTTTTTGAACTTTTGAGGCCTCTGTGCGTAGCACCCTAGGTGCTACGCACAAATTTGGTGAATCCTCAGCTTGCAAACTTTACATTTTTTTATTTCTCTCATCATCGGCATTCTGCTCACAAAATGTTAGACCATTTGGAGCAGTTTTGACCCCCCAAAAGATCAAAAAACACCTCAATTTTGACCATTCTGCCTCATTTTTAGGCAAGGTACTACGCACAAAGCATTGTTTGAAGAATGGATTTTTGGATAGGAAAATTGAATTCAATCAGAAAAATAAAGATAGATATGGAAAGCCATCTTGACAACCTTTCCAACGAGCTATCACAGAGAAAAATACGACACCGGGAAGGAGGACAAAACTGGACTGCAAGTACGCCTATTTTCTGATCTTTTGGCACTATGCAGAGAGGACCAAAAGTGGCAAAAGTCAACAAAACACACTCATTTATTTATTTATTTTGTAAGTTTGGTAGTACTTTCCATTTTTCTCTTTTTCACTTTTTTTTTTTACTCCGTCTTCATAACATGTCCACATACATCACCCCGATTGGGGAAGGGAATTGAACTTGTGATGAGTGCTATAACAGCCCACCTCATCACCATTTAACCAAGACCCCACAGACAAAACACACTTATTTATTTCGAAATGAGTTTTTTTATTATTTTGGAGGCAAATCACTCTAGGATTAGGTGTTAGACATTATTATGCATTTATTTTTCTTAGATAAGTATGCCTTGGGCCTTGCATGGTCACTTGGACATAAATTCTCATTTATGACTATTTTGGATATTTTAAACCTAAAGATATTTATTTCCCTATAATAAATCCTAGCCAGTTCACGGGATATTTTTTGTAATATGTTGTATAAATACTTAATCATTTGAAGTATCAAGCGTTGATTAGTGTGAATTTCTGAATATTTCCGTAGCTGATTGATCTATTACCTGAGGATTATTGTACCATTTCCAGTTGACAGACAAAGCAAGTAATAAAGAAACTTCTTTACAATATTTATGTGTGGAGCTATCTCGGTGAAGTATAATTTCAAATTTTCATGTTATTTTCTAAGTATTCCATAAACTCATATGTGTTCTAAATTTGAATGTTATAACAAGAGTTTTAATCTAGAATTTGTTTAAACTTACACTCTACTTTTAACTGTTATACATTTCTATGTTTTCTTCTAATATCCAGTTTAAAGAATTCTTAATTGCCCTTTGATCTCGATTGACTTCTTCAATCTTCGTCATTATCTGGTTTAAGAAATTCTTAATTTCTCCTTGATCCTGATTGAAAAATCACTTCACCATTCAACCTTAAGATTTGATTTTGCTCACCTATCCTACCCTGTGACACTTTCTTTATTGTTTGATTTTGTTTTGTTTTTCAAAGTATATTGGCTCCATAGCACAATGGAAAATGGAAAGGCACCTATTCATCTAAATCATTAACTCCACCGATCAATCAAAATCAATCCAAATTAAGCATACATAACTAGCCTAAAATCTATTAAACGAACAAAGTTAAATCATTAAGAGAGAGCCCTATCTGAGTTTAGGAAGGCTAGATCCTAATCTCCAAAAGTGGTTGATAGTTACCTCTGATATTTCTTTTTAATGCTTAGAACAACTCTTGGAAATTTTGAGAGAGATAACACCTGTACTAAGGACATTGAAGAAAATAGGAACATAAAAATTTTGATAGAACTCAGTTCCTTGGCCGGACTGAAAAAAAAAAATCCTGAATGTACAAGAGGTTTTTATTCACCATTTCTTTGGTGTTTCATGAATATGCCTTTCCGATCTAACTGCATCAGATCCTATAATGTATCCATGAGGGAGCAAAGAAGTGGGAAAGGGAAAAAAAAATCAGAATGGGAAGGAACATTATGACATGGATTCCAAGAACTGTACCATCGAGAGGGGTAAACGAAAATGGGATTGGGAAAAAAAAATTCAGGGAGAAAGAGGGATTTCATAAAATCGGATGGGATAGATCTTATAAGAAAAAAAGGAAGGTAATAATTATGGGACTGAGAAAAGAAAATAGTGGAAAATTACAAAATGAGAAATAAAAGAAGGGAAGAATTTTACTTGTAAAATATGCCTACATTCGTGCCAGAAAAGTAAATGCAACGGGAATTTAAGCGTTACTTAAGTAAAAATATCCATGCCAGTTATCCCAAACTTAAGTAAGGGTTTGCTTCATCGAACCTGCTTCTTCTTGGTGACAACCAACATATATAAAGATCAAGAAACATTCCATTTTTATTGAAATTTTGATCTCCCTGCCAGCAAGTTGGTTTTCAGGTTGATCCTTCTGCACTCATGTTAGTCAATTGATTTTCATAATTACAGCAAAAAGATTTTTTTTTTTTTGTCATTTTTTTCATTTAATTTAATTTTTTTTTTAAGGAAAAGAAAAGATCATGTCTTCAATAGGCTGGTGTTACCACCTACCATTTCCTTCCCAAAATTCTGTTGGACTTGTGTAAAATATTTCTTGGCAAGGGGTTGAAAATATACCTTTAATATATGCCCATTTACCAAGAATATTGAATTCCATCCATCAATATTTTTGATCTCTACCGCTCCATTCTTGAAAACTCTGATCACCTTGTAAGGCACCATCCAGCGTGTATGGAATTTCCCTTTGAAATATTTGAATCTATAATCATGAAGGAGCACCCAATCACCTGGTTGGAACTGCTTCTTCTGAATGGACTTGTCAGGCCACCTCTTGCAATGTTGTTGGATTAATATTTTCTGCTGAAAAAAATCCCTTCGAAATTCATCTAACTCATTCAACTGTAGGAGACGTTGTTTTTGTGCTTCAGAGAGATCAAGTCCCAATTGGACTATAGTCATGAATGTCTTAATCTAGAATTCTATCGGCAACATGACTTGTTTTTTGTATACCAACTCATATGGTGTGTGTCATGTGTTTTTCCTCTAAGTGGTTCTGTATGTCCACAAGGCTTCTGAAAATCTGTTAGCCCAATCCTTTCAATGCATATTGAATATATTTGTGAGGATGGACTTGATCACCTTATTTGTGGACTCCACCTGACCATTTTCTTGCGAGTGATATCATGTATATTTCCTATGCCAGATCTTGTACTGCTCCATCACAACCTGTACTAGATTAGAAATAAACTGCAGACTGTTAGTGTCTCGTAATTTGGCAAATTGGTAAACCAAATGACAGGGTAACATCAGACCAAGCTTTGGAGTCCTAGGACCTAGCCTTCTTGGACTCAGAGAGGGCTCTCTCTATTATGTGAAGGATATGAATTTGTTTTCTTTGTGTGTTTGATTTTAGGCTATTTGTTAAGTATGTTTTGGTTTGTTTTAAGTTTTTGAGGTGAAATGATCAAAAAGGACAAATATAAAGAGAGTTCATCAAATCAAAAGGGCTATGGGGTCAGATAAAGTCAAGGTTGTCTTAATGGTGGACAAGGTATTACTGCAGGGCCAATTTAGTCTAGGTAAATGGATTCTTTGGGTGAAAGTGAAGTGAAATGAACATTAATTTTGTGAAAGACAAAGAGATCTTAAACACATATAGTTTTAAAACAACTATTCATGAGGTAGGGTAAACCATAAATCACTATGAATAAAACTCAAACTGATACATATGAAAGATAAACAATCTGACGATACATAGAAGCATAAGAACTCCTAACTTTGGTAAAATCACCTTCAGCTTTTTGGGAAAACAAATAAGATAAACAAACAACTCAATCTATGAAGAGGGAACTCCTAAAAATCATATCTTGAGCTATCGGTAACTCTGAAATAAGTTTGCAAGCATGGACAAAGGGAAAGATCGAAACGAGACCTCTTTGACCTAACTAAAACAACCAATATTTCATAGAAAGATTTAAGAAATGGAGTTTTGAGTAGCTATGAGTAAGCAAGGCATACCGTAAATCATACTAGATAGCAAACATAATAACCATTAATGAAACAAATACATTTTCTTGATGGACCTAAGGGCAGTTAAGAATCCTTTAGGAATGATCAAGAGGAAGAAAACATCAAAGCTGTAACATGCAGGATGATTGAGGTGCTTCCATGAGCATGTCTCAACAAATACTTTTTTGATCTACAGCAAATGATAAGTATGAAACATTAATGAAAACAAGGAAACATAAAAAAATTAGATAAACATGACCATTCACCAAGCCATGGAATCTTGCACACAATGCTCCTCCACCATCAAGCCAAGCAAGAGATCATCCACTTCATAAAACAAGTATTTCTTCCAAGCTCATAATGCTATGTATTTCTCTCAATATATCAAGTTCTGCCTCCTTGTTACAATGAATCCTCTTGGATTATATAGGCCAAAGAGGAGGAAACCCACCTAGAGCAACTAGAAGGCCATTGGCCAAAAACAAATATCTAAAACTGTCCTTGAGGCCTTACAAGGTCCAAGGCACAAAATATCCTTAAAAAATACATTTTCGGACCAAAATAGAAAAAAATAATCACTTTTGAGGCCTGGCACAAAAGATAAAATTTCCTAACGCACATTTGGCCAGTCATACTCAGAAAATTGCTTTTCAGCGAAATTCTACAGGAGCGTAGCATCAGAAAAAATTCTATCTTGTAGAGGTGTTTTGAGGGACTTTCTGATGTCAAAATGATGCCCATCATGACTCGTTGGAAAGCCACAGATGTCTACTTTCCATAATTACTTGATTTTTTTAAAACTGATGCCGGGAAGTTTGTAAAAAAGTAGAAAGAGTGAAAGAACCTGGGAGTGTAGCACCTGCTAATATAAGGGGCAGAAAGGTGAAAAATGACTGTTTTTGGCCTTTTTGAGGAACCAAAACAACTTCTTTTGATCTGAAAATTTTTGAGTATGCTCCCTCAATTTCAATGAATCCAAAAATGTAATTTTCATCAACTGATGATGCTCCAAGAAAAAATGGCAGTGCCCATGAATTTATGCTATTAGGCCTAAAAATCACAAAAAACAAGATCATGTCCAAAATTTCCCAATTTTGGTGAGAGAACCCCTTAAGGGTTTCTAGAAGCATGCAAGGAAGCTTGAGCTAGGATTCCAAGCCGAGATTTTCCTTTTCCTCTTTTTTCTGCTGGGTGCCTGTTGGCCAGATAAATCGATCTTGCGGACAAGATCGATCTCCCTATTGTCCAAAGACAATCTAGCAACAAACGAACAACTAAGTTTGTCTTTATCTAAATATATTCGTTTTACAAATAAATGCTATGAAGGTGTCGATCCTACCTTAGATCCAAATTCTTATTTGCGGTCGTAGTGCTTCCGTCGCATCAATAATCCTTCTGTCGCAACAAGAGTTCTTCCGTCGCAACAAGAGTTCTTTTGCCGCAACAATAATCCTTCCGTCGCAACAAGAGTTCTTTCGTCGCAAGAAAGTGTCATATTTTGTCACAACAAAGTGTCGTCTTTTGTCGCAACAAAGTGTCATCTTTTATTGACCTGCAATCACAAACAAGAAAATATTAAATAGCACCTGTATAACAAATAATTATAAAACATACCTATCATAGTGATCCAGGAATCTATGAAATAAATGATCAAACGACAGCTTATTGAAATAAACAATCGAACAACAATTTATTGAGAAAAAAAAAAACTTGATTGTATTAATCTTAAAATAACAGAATAACCTTACAACCTTAGCCTTGATGTTTGAAAAGGCCTTCCCGGGGTCCGAAGTAGGAGTCTCCTCTACTTTGATATGTCTTGCACTCTTCCTCCAGGAGCACATAGAGGTATGTGATCTTTCCTCTCAAAAGCTCAGCAAAAAGAAGTCTAAATCTCAACAACACTTCAACTCAATCACACATAAAGCTTGAACTCCCCTTGAGGCTACCCAATGCCTCTTTTTATAGAGCAGATGAGGAGGTTAGGGTTCCACCTTTGAAGGGATAGAATCCTCCTTCAAAGGGATAGGCTCCTCACATCAAGGGATTAGTTTCTTAAGGTGAGGGATGCATGAACCTTATTAAAGCGTACTCATCCCCAAAAAATCTCATCTAGAACCTTCTAGAATTGACCTCAAATCATCTTTTTAACTTTACTTTCTCGCTTTTTTGACTTTGAGAAGGGTACGCAGGAATTACAAGGGAAAACTGCGTTCTAGAATGTAGGTAAGCAGTGTATTACCTGTGTACCCAAGCCAGGAACACAGGCAGGCTTCATGTTACCTGCATACCCTGAGTTTCAGAGATTTTAAGGGTTTTTCCTCCAGTTTTAAGGCTTGGAATGAGGAACAAAGGTTGTAAGACTTGCAGAGGAGGTATGTATGAGTGTTAACGAGCTCATATAGTTAGTAGAATGTCAAGGTGACAGTTTTAGTGCAACAGATTGCCCCCTAAAGTGTGAAGTCTGGAATAGATGAAGATGAAGTCTGTCATATATGAAGAGTGAAGTACTCTATCATTTCAAGGATCATCCTGTGGACACCCCAGTCATAACCTGTAAAAACATTCAATGAAAAATATATATATGTAATCATATCATCGCTGAGGTAGGCATTCCCATACTCAGATCAAAACTAACTAGAAAACTGATTTAAATTGTTCTGATACATGAACGATTTTGAATACATCAATAGTATAGACATGTGTAGACACAGTATGGATGCAGCCGTCTGTTTATGAATAGTCCATTGTATAAATGATAAAAAAATTCCTCACAGCCTGGATGGTAGAAACTAGATCCAGGGTCTTGATTTCTGCTTTTCGAACTAGTACAATTCTATCCATGTGAATGAATGTGTCGAAGTCGAACAAGGTAGAAACCACTTGATTACCAGCCAATGATGTGGATTGTTAACAAGTGTGAGAGTAACCACCAGTAATGTCAATGGTCCTCAAAGTACTCAGTACAATCCATGAAATGTGAATGAATGAGCTGAAGTCGAACATGTCACGGAATCATTCGATCGAAGGTCAATGATGCAACCTATCATCGAAGGCGAGAAACCTGCCATTGAGGCATGCAGATTTCAAGGTACTGATGATTTCTAGATCAAATTCCTAGATAATGAGTTGTCATCGATAGAAAGTGATCCGTTGTAGGCAAGCCCACAACACGAAATCATAGATAAAGTTTTGAAGAAATATATTGGCAAGAACTAACTCAGGGATGGTCAAAATTGAAGACAAATATTTCGCAAATGAATGGTTTGTTTGAACTGTCCTCTTGAACACATAACGACACTGCAGATGGCTTGGTGACAATTGACCCAAAGCTAATACCCAGAAACCGGCTGAAGACTTTCAAAATGGTTTGATTAACTGTTAGGCAAAGGATTTCCCAACCCAGGTGAACAAAAAGTGTCGTGTTCAAGAGTGGTTCACAGTTTTCCGAATAATCAAAATGTAACAAATAGGTTCCTTTTTCTCTCTTTTCCCCCACCATTTCTGGAAAGTACCTCTTTATTTTTGACAAGCTTTAGGAGGATAACATTTTCTTGTTTATAAGCTCATCCTTCGGATGAGTCCAACTTAGTTTAAGATTCGAACCCTAAGAAGGAGTGGTTCGTTCCTGCTTAAAAATTGAACAAGTCCTTTACTGTTAAATTTTAATGAGTCCAGTATAGGAGAAACTCGGTGTTTTTTCAATTTTAGAGAGTTAAAAGAAAAAACTTAAGAAGACTCCATGGGTGTACTTTTCATAAATTTAGTCTCTCGAGCCTGAAAAAGGATAAAATAATGCGAGAGAGAACTCTATTGACCGTAATTAGTCAACGTATACCTTTTTCGTTTATAGTCCATTTCAGTCCGTAAAAGGGGTAAACTTATACTGAAGGGACGATAATCCATTTACTTTAACGAGTTCGAATAATCAAGTGCTCGACAATCTTTTCATTTTTAGAGAGTCTGAAAAGGGCTTAAAAGAGGACTCCAATGTTTCGCTTTTTCGTAAATTTTTTACGAGTTCGAAAAAGGGATTAAAATGTACTCATGGTTTTCACTTTTTTGTAAGTTTTAACGAGTTCAAAAAAGGGATAAAAATATACTCCTGTGGCCGAATTTCAATTTAATTTACGAGCAGGAAAATACAGAAAGAATTCAGCATTTTCATGTGTTTTACGAGAATGAAATATACCAAAATAATCTCAGGATTTCCATGAGTTTAACGAGTCTTGAAAATAACCGAAATTGACTCAAGATAGGTTTCATTTTTACAAAAGCTTGAAACAGAGAAAAACTATGCTTCATAGTGGTTTCATTTTTACACAAGCTTGAAACAGAGAGAAAACTGTGCTTGATTCCCCCTAAGCGTAACTGCTAGAGCGCATGCCCCCCCAGCTTCATTTCATTCAACTAAGTACACTGCTGGTAATTAATAGCTGGATGGAATGAAGGTTCATTTACGAGATCATATGAAAGACCCGACCTAAAACTGTAAGAAAACTATGCAAAAAACTGAAATAATTAACCTAAATATATGACTTAACATTTACGAGATCTAGTCAAAGACTCGACTCAATTAGGGGAGGATTTGTTTCATTTTTTAACGAGCTTGACACAACAAAAGAACTATGCTCATGGCAACATGTTTCATTTTTTAACGAGGTTGACACAGTAAAAGAAACTATCCTCGTATCTACTCTCTACAATCTACCTATATAACCTACTGATTCATTTTTTAATGAGGTTGACACAGGAAAAGAACTATCCTCATGGCCCATTGATTCATTTTTTAAAAAGGTTGACACAGTAAAAGTAACTATCCTCATGATCCACTGATTCATTTTTAACGAGGTTGACACAGTAAAAGGAACTTTCCTCATACCTGATTTTTTTTTTTTACGAGGTTGACTCAGTAACAGGAACCATCCTCAGAAACTAATTATTTCTAATCTATCAATCTACCTACTGATTAATTTTTTAATGAGGTTGACACAGTAAAAGGAACTCTCCTCACACTCACTGATTCCTTTTTTAACGAGGTTGACACAGTAAAAGGAACTCTCCTCACACTCACTGATTCATTCTTTAACGAGGTTGACACAGGAAAAGGAACTATCCTTGGACTCACTGATTCATTTTTTAACGAGGTTGACACAGTAAAAGGAACTCTCCTCATAGGCCACTGATCATGGCTTCCAACTGGAAGAAACACATGTCAATGGACACACCTTGATCATGGCTTCCAAGAGGTCTTCATCAGAAGGAAGAATAGTTCTTTGGAAGGAACACATGTCAAGGGACTCAAAAGGGATAAGAACATCGTGTTCAAATAATCCCATAGATTTTTCCATGTCAATTACTGAATCTAAGTCAAAGGAAGACAAGCAAACAGTGAGAGGCTCTCTTACATTGGTAACTGAAAACATGGGACTAGTTGCCGCATAATTAACCCGTGGAGGGGTAGATACCACTTGCGTATGAGGAACATTCAGGGATGTCGGATTATTGGTAGTCGAATCAAGACTAGGGAACGAAATCTAGTCTACAGTCACAATATTGCCATTGTGAGGGAAAGACATCATGCAAAAGAGTGTCGATATGACAGCTTTCATTGCATAAACATAGTCTCGCCCAAGGAGTAAATTGAAACCCAAGGGACCTCGGACTACCATAAGATCAATACAGACAGTTTTACCTTCCAAAGTAATAGAAAACATAGGAAGGATCCCTAAAGGTTCACTAATGGTTCTATTAAAATCTTTCAGATTCTGCGTAATAGGCACAAGCTGAGGGGAACCCAAAGCTTTCCAAGCAGTTGAGGATAAAATACTAACAGAAGCACCTTCATCTACCTGTGTGCGATGTATGTCCCTAACACCAAACTTCACAATGATTTGGAAAGGGATGGAGGAAGGAAGATGAGGTTCTATCAGTCTATTCCAATCAAAGGAAAATACCTCAGTACTTGGAGGGGGTTCTATAGAAACAGGTGAAATGCCCCCCGGCGTAGAAGAACCTGATGTAACAAAAGAACCTGAGCGGTATGAAGTTCACTCTCTACAGGGAGAATGGGATCGACCGAATGTGAAATTGAATCGACCACTAGATCAACTAATGGATCATCAACCTGAGTGATATGAGTTTCACTCTCCAATGGAAGAGTGGGATCGACTGTACTTGAAATTAGATCAATCACTTCGTCAGTTGACGGTAGGTTGGGAGAAAGTTTACGGTAACTATTTGGAAATTCTTGTTATGGAATAGTAAGGTTTTCCAACAATTTTGAGGCTTCATCCATGTGATGGAAAATGTGAGTTTGATTACTCCCTTTCCATAACTTACAAGGAAACCTAACTTTACCCTTTTTCCCAGGAACCTGACTATCACTGGTTGATGGATCAATGGAAAGTTGATGAGATTTTTTTGACCATACTTCCAAGACCTTTGGAATACCAGGAAAATTGATAAGGAAGTGGTCACCCTTACAAAGCCTGCAAGGGTATTTGGGTTTACGATGCATGTTGGAGGTTTCCTCAACACAACTAACACTTACAACCATGGTTGGTTTGTTGACTTCTTTCTTATCTTGCTTCTTCTTCTTCTTCTTATTCCCTTTCTTCTTCTTCTTAGCCACCTAGTTACTAGCGTCAAGGCTTTTACCAAGCGAAGAGGAAGAAATGGAGAAAGAAATATTAGGCGAAGAAGGTAAAGGGTCAATAGAAGGTTGGTGATGTTGTGATGGTGAACTCTGTTGAGGTGAAGCATCCGGTTGAGGTGGAACAATTGGAGTATTCGAGGCCAACGAAGTTGAAAATAACCATATCGTTAAACCTATTGTAAATCCAAGTAATGACAAAGTAGCCATATAAGGAGGACCAACATTTCCAAAGCAAGGAAAAGTACTAGGATTCTCGTTAAGAGGGGCTCCTTGGTTGGTAAATTCCGGAACAATTGCCATTATATTCAACTTCAGTGAATTTTATTAACAATTTAAAACTAAAATTAACTATTCACAATTCACACCTAACAATTAAAATTCACAATTCACACCTATGGTCTTTAAAAGTAAAAACAAATAAATTAACACGCGCTATCAAATCTAGGAGTCAAACCATACACAAACATTAGATTCCCGCACTAAAAACACTAGTTGGTGATGAAATCCAACATTGTATAATTTTAATGCAGAAATGGTGGTTGGAACAATTACCCCGACAACCTGCTTAATGAAACAGACTGGCACAAGTTTCTTCACAAAACCATCTCGAGTGAAGAGAACCCCCTAGAGAGTCCAAGTGAGTCTAGTCGACGTCTGCTCCAGGTACAGTGAGGTCTTTCCTTCACCGTCACCTTAGGAAATAATCTTAAGCTTATGGACACTAAGGTTACCAACAGTAACAAATACAACTGGGGGAACATTCTATGATCCGATTCTACACGCAAGGGCAAAGTAACAAAGCTCAATCCCCTTGAAGGCTCCTTGACATGGTCAATCCGAGGTTTACCAACAAGTGACCCCAGGCTCCTCGACAATGGTTAATCCGAGGTTTACCATTTGTAATGCGCGCAGATCTTCTATCTTCCCCAATGAAACAGAATTGATTGCCTCAAAGGTTCGGACATGATCTCATGTTAACTCCTTTAAGAGAAGCTTCCCAGATTGTACCAATTACAATTGGATTTATTTCCTACTGCAAGATTTATCTACTTGTTTGTTTTTACTATCTTGGAGAGTTAATTACTCCCTACTCCAAGATACTAGCCTAAGCTATATTGGTGATAAGAGCCCTAGAAATAAAAAGATTACTAGATGAATTTTAATTAAGAGTTGTGTTCTTTAGGCTGTTATTACTCAAAAGGGTAAATGGATATGAACCCAATCGTTTTATGACCCAACCCAAAACTGAATGCAATCGAATATGATAATGTAATCCTTTCAAATCGATGAATCCTAACTAAAGTAAGGAGAGAGTTTCCATTCACTTCTAACAATGCAAAAAATTGATCACTAAGAGAAAATATAAAAATTCTCTAATGCACTAATTTCATCAAGAAAAACTAATGCAAATCAATTCCAAAAAAAAAGTTTATTTTTGTGTTTTTAAAACAAGCATAAAAACATCTAAATTCAAATCAAAGAAAACAGATCTAAAGCTATTATTGATTTTTCAGAATGTAAACTATGCAGTTGTAATCTATGCACAATTCACTCATATTCTAAAAATGAGAATTCTAGTTATGCAAATGTGATCTATGCAAGAGAATTCTCAAACACAAGATGATTATAATGTAATCTAAGAACCAATAAAGTGCAAGCAAAGAAAATTGGGTGAGAGTTCCAAAGATTAAAAAATAAAAACACTCAAAGGTGAAAACAAAAGCAAAAAGATGCAAAATTGTGAAAAGACTGAGAAAAACCTCCAAATAATGACCAAAGGAAATCAAATTAAGAATTTCTCAAAAAAAATACTCAAAACACCCAATAGCTTAATGGAGATTGATGAGATGAAAAATTTGCTGAAAGAAATTCATTCACAAGAGATTTTCGACAGAAAACACATACAGATTTGGGCAGACACTAAGAATCCTAAATCAAATCTAAACTAAACTGAAAGAAGAAATCTAAGTTTCTCAAGACTTTTAACAGGGTCTACAACAATGTGTGGTCCCTAGAAAAGTTCTGTTAGCCACCTATACTTTTTTAATCATATCAGCTGGTGGCTAAATTTTCTTTGCAGCCTTCAAGAAACAAATTCAGGCCTAAAATTGTTGGTACTTGAAGTCTGTTGCTAAGATTCCAAACTGCTGGATTGGTTCTACATACTCCTCCTCCTTTCTGCCTCTGATGATCCATGAAAATCCTAAATCAAATATTGCTGCATCCTCATCCTCTTTCCTCTCCCCCCTTCTTCCATCTTTCCTTCATTTCTTCAAGTCTCCTTTCACCCATAAAAAACCCCATCAATCCATTTTATATTCCTTATTCCTCCATTTAATCTCATTTCCTAAGGTTGAAACCCACTTTTTAACCTATCGGAACCTTTCTCCTTTTGCAAAAATCATTCAAAAACCATAGAAAAACATACATTTTCTATGCGTTGGGCTTTAGCCCCTCAGGCTAAGCCCCCGCTTTCTCTCCATCCATATGTCCCCCCGCCAGAACCGTGTGCTAAAGTCCGCAGGGCGCTTAAACCTCAGAAATAATTTATCACCCGAAAACATTGAAAACCTTTGTAAAAAGTAAAGTCGGGTTTATTTTATTTTTTTTTCCACCGAGGAAATCATATTAAAACTCCGTCGTCGATCTGTCCCACGGATCAACGGTGCGGAGTGTACCGTCATCTGGTGGACCCCCCCCCCTTTTTTCCGCCGCGCTGTTTTTCATTTCCGCCTGTTTCGTGCCCGCACCACCTGTCGTCCAGAAGCGGTTTTGTGCCGTCGGCCAGCGATCCCACACGCTGGCCGACACGTGTTCTCCACCTCACCCCCAAAACCGTCGTTCCGTGTCTATTCCCCGCGCGTTAAAACTTGTCCTATGGCCATGCAGCGGGATTCATCCCCGCCGTCGGATCTGGGCCCTCCCATCTGACGGTCCCTGATCACCGTTTCCACTCACCCTTTAGCGAACTCGCACGCCCGTTAAATCTTCCCCGGCGCATTCAAGAGCCGATCCCCACCGTCGATCTCCGCAGATCAATGGCTCTCATTTAGTCTCCCGATTCCGTTGTACAGTCCACCTTCCTCCCCGTTGACTGTTCGATTTGCTCCCAACCGTTGATCGCGATGCGATCAACGGTCCCGATCTCTCCATTCTCCTGCACGCCCTCCGATGCAGTATATCCATATAACGCAGGATTTCCTTATTTTTCTTGTTTTTTGCAGGTTTTTAAGGTTTTTCTTCGTATTCTATGAAAATCTAAGGGATGAGGGTGACGACTCTAGTCCTCCCGATTTGTCCAGGGAATCGATCATACGGAGAAGAACAAAGATATCTACAAATTTTCATGAGCTTTGGTTGCCGCACGTCCCTGTAAAGCTTGAAGAAGGCCGCCAATATCAGAGCAGAGAAAGAGTATCGGATTAAAGATAGAATGAACCAGAGCAGTGGTTTTGTGAGAAGATTGGCGGGGATTACGGCTAAGACGGTTATCAAAAGCCTAATCCCCGGCTCAGAACACGGATTAAAGCAAAAACTAAAAGTGTTCGGCATACAGATCGCCTCCACCGCCATACTTCGAGGCGAATTGATTCCTCAACCACCACAGTGCCACCTATTGCCTCAGAAAGCTCAATCAGAGGATGAATTTGTTGAACAGGATCAGATATTATGCCTCGAACAACCAAAGAAGTTATTACTGCACCGGATTTCAACGACAGAATGTCTGCAGAGTAACCCTAACAGTACGCAGAGCCTCAAAGGTCAATATAAGCTCTCTTCGAGCTTACTTCTTAAGTATAAACACATTAATGCAATGTAACACCTGTAGAATTTCTTCATCGAACCTCACGGGGTCAGGAAGACATTAATTCTGCATTGAGTGTGTTTGAGATCTTTTAATCAGATCTCACCTCCTCATCCTTCTATAAATACTTCAATAGAAGATGAGTGAGGGGTTGGTTTTTTATTAGTTGGTTGTCAATGTAATTGCTGAAGCGCTGTAGCTATTTCTGAGTGGAAAACTCTTGACTGTAAATAGTGGTTTCATGGGCTCTTGGAGCTCTGCTTGTAACAAATAGGTTAGGTTGTGAAGAGAGATGTATTAAAACATTGGACTTGAAGATTATAACCGGTTTGAAGCAATCAATACAAGCTGATTTATGGGATCCTGGTCTATGCTGATGGTGATGTTATTCTTACTGTAACTTGTCATTTTATTTCAGTTTTCAATTTGTTTCATTTTCCACTATAAAGAACAGTTTAAACAGTGTTATAATTTGCTGTATACCAGTGATCTTCTCTGGCTGAAAAATCTTTATCCCAATGTTTCCTTCTTATTTGTGTTATTTAGAAATGATTTAATTCAGTCCAAGCACAGAGATGCTGGCGTTCCCTCATCTTTCGTCACTGCTGAATGTTGTTTTTAAATGTTACTTTCATATATGTTGAGTAAGGAATGAATTGAGGAAATCAAAGGTTAGCCCTGAGTCCCTTTCTTGTTTGCTCAACGATTTGTCTGTTTCCCTTAGGATGTGTCAAAAGATGACTAGTTTCAAAGCACTTATCAGATCTTAGGCCGTTCTGTGTTATCTTGGTGATTGTCTTGGAAGTAACTAAGTAAAGAAGAGCTAAGATGAGGATAAATGTGAGCCCTGCCCGCTAGTTTCTGCTCCAAAGGTTGCCTTCAAGTTTCCCTTTGTTTTTAATTTGTGTTCTATTAGAAGTGTATCAAAGGCTGGATAGTTTCAAAGTACTTACCAGATCCTAGTTTGCTTCTATGTTTTTCTTAAGTGCCTGGTCAAAGGCTGGCTAGTTTCAAAGTACTTACCAGATCCTGGGCTTCTCTTTGTTCTGCATCTATTAATTCCCTTTCTTTTTGTATCACCCCATTCCATAAATCAAACTTTAAAAGAGATCCTTAGGCCTAGATGACTTGCCCCATAGATTACTCTTGAACCTGGATGTTTCAATTAAATTCTCTTATGACTCCATAGCCCAATGGATTGAAAACTTGCCATCATCTTTCTTTAGAATCAAAGCTTATTTTGTTCACTTGCAACTTCTCACCTTTGAACCTATTTGCATATAGATCTTTCCGTCTTAGACAGCAACTATGTTCAACCATCTGAGAAAACCAAACAAAACCCTTGACCTTCATAACTAGCCTAATATCATCACCCCAAACTTCAAAGAAAATATCCATCTTTGTACATATTGGAGAGATCCCTCTCCGGATTCAGGAGGGCTAGATCCTAGAATCCCAAAGTTGGTTGAAATGATGTTAACTCTGTGATCGGACTTTGCCAATCTTGCTTGTTACGGAGACCTAACATTTCTGGCGACTCCGCTGGGGAAAAACTCAGAAACTTCTACATTCAAATCTATTCATAAAGAAGCTTGCGTTGGGGTTCATGGAGCACTTGCTTTATTAACCATCTTGAGCCACCAGAGCCTAACATTTCTGGCGACTCCGCTGGGGACATGACTTGAGCTTTCATCTTTTTACCCTTTATTTTCATATAACACCTTGAGAGTAAAAAGTAGCCTTTTCAAGCACTACCAATGAATGGTAATCATGATAAAACTTGTTTGAATCAGTGACAAACTAGGTCAATCCTAGGGTTCTTTTAAGTTTTTATCTAACCTTGGAAAATCAGCTAGCTTAGCCACAAGGATAGACTGTCTTTGCTTCACAACCGTAGCTAAGTTTTGAGACAAAGTTAGGATATTCTTTTAAACCACAAATATAAACAATTCAGAAAATACCAAAAACATTTCAGATTGGTAGTAAAACACTAGTTTTGATATCTTGTATACGTCTTTGATGTGTTTTACCCTATACTCTTAGACAGAGTCTGGAAAGGGCCAGGTAGCCTCCGGATCTCATCCTCTTTTAGGGGTGACATATCTGGTGAATGCCCTCCCAGTCAATCTCTGGTTAGAGTTTGTTGTGTTTTGAGATATCCTTGAAAAGGAATGTTCCACAAACACTGTGGTGGACAGTGCACCCCTTTGAAAACACTCTGAACCTTCCACCTGGCGACTCCACCATCCTGAACAGACCTTAAGACTCCACTGGGAAGAACCCTTATCATTATAAAATCATTCAAACACAGTTAGAGGGCTGTAGGATTTGAAAAATGTAAAACAGATTGGTCAACCTCCTAAAGATTGTCATATCTGGTTGAACTTTCCCTGTTTAGTTGGGTCTAAACATATAAACATTGTGGCTCCTAAAAAGATTCACACTAGAGCCCATCCTGACCCAGATCCCCCTGAAATAGTTGATAACCCAGAAAGAATTCTTAGGAAGTCTCCTAGGATACAATCCTCAACTATCTTCAGACCACCCCTAAGAGCCAATTCAGTCCCTGAAAACCTTTCAGCTCTTCATGAATCACAAATTGACTTATTAAACCCATTCAGAACTAGGTCATTTGGTGATTTAGATCAGTTAGATTCTGAGCCTACCCTTTCATCTCCCGAAACCAGTGAAACTTTTGAGAATAGAGAATCAACACCTCCGGATTTACATTTCTTACATAATCTAGGTGTCTCTCATCTGAGATCAGCTCAGAGATCTACTGCTGTTCCTTCCACTTCTGTTCATCTTTCATCCACCGTTCAAACCACTCCACTTCAACCCACACCTCCACTTGTAAACCCACCCCCACCACATATCATGGCAGCATGGTATGCTCCCTTAGTCCTTCCTGTACCATTAGTCAATCTTCCACAAGATTATCAGTCCAAAATTCCATTATATGATGCTAATAATACCATAACAACATCTCAACATGTGGATAAAATGAATGACTACTTTGACAGAAACGAAATTGATAATGAGTCTGTCAAAATCAGATTGTTTGCTCAAAGTTTGGGGGGAGAAGTGAGAAAATGGTTTAAAGGTTTAACCCCCCACAGTATTAACGATCTCCAAGCCTTCCATCAAACATTCTTAAACAAATGGGAAGTAAGGAAAAACCCTCTCCAAGTCCTTGCCGACTATAACAATCTCCATAGGAACCCTGGGGAAAGTGTACAAGCTTATTGTACCAGATTTAACAGTGTGTATAATGCACTTTCCCCTGAACGGAAACCTCCTCAGGGCTCAGCTTTAAACAAATTTCCTGAAGGGTTTGATCCGGACATGACATATTCACTCAGAGAAAGAGTCTTTGCAACCCTTGAAGATATGCAACGAGGTGCTCTTTCTGTGGAGGTTAACCTCATGGAGAAGAGAGCAAGGATGAAAGCTGAAAAGAGAGTATCTTTTAGAGAGGAATCCACCCCTTCTACTTCAAGCTCAAAGATGGAAAGAATGATGGAAGAAATGATGAAGAAAATGAGCATTCTAGAGAGAGCGCAAGAAAGTTTAAATCAAAACGCTCCTCAAAACAGAAACCAAAACCAGAATCAGAATCTTAGAAGAAATCAGCCTCCAAACAGACCCAGGGAAGATGATCAGCAGATCATCCCTCCCTTTCATCAGAACTTTTTAAGTGAGGTTGAGGAAACAGATGAAACAACAGAGGATACCGATATAAATTTGTTTGGAGTAGATGATGATGGCTTTGAGGTTCATTATGATGAAAAACAAGGTCTTTATATGCCTTGTGATGACAGAAGAGATGATAATCAGAATTACTATCAAAATATGGAAAACGCTGTCATAGAGCCTTTAAGGGAATATGAACTCAGAAGTAAATCTAGTCAACAAACCCCCAACAATAAAACCTCTGACAAACCTTCTCAAAACAGCACTGCAGCCAAGTCTAAAACAATCAAGCAAAAGGACAAAACGGTGGCTGTTGATTCTGGTAATAATAAAGAGAAAGACACTCAAAATATTGAAAAGCAGAGTGCAAACATTAGCAGTACTAGCACCTCAGTTAGTACTCCTGCAAAAACAACTGTTTCAACTGTAGATAGACCAAATCAGCAAGCTTTTTTTGCTGATAAAGTGGCAGTAAACAAGGTTGAAGTCAATGCTCTGAAGAATCAAAACCTTTTCAGCCTTGAACAGGAAATCTCAAAGATCAAAATCTCTATTCCTTTGACTGAGTTAGCTGCTCAGCATGTATATAGGTCCAAAATTTTGAAGGCTTTAAACTTAGAAAATAATGAAGACACCCTCAATCTTAATGATGACCAACCAGAGCTTATTTTTGGTCCCGAGATTGAAGGAAAGTTCCAAGAGGGTCCTATCCCTCCCTTTTATGTAAGCTTAAACGTTCATGACAAAATTCTGCACAATGCTATGCATGACTCAGGTGCTTCCCATAATTTAATGCCGAAAGCTGTAATGGAAAGCCTGGGTCTTGAGATTACCAGACCTTACAAAGATTTGTACTCCTTTGACTCAAGCAGAGTTAAATGTCTAGGTTTGATAAAGGATCTCTGTGTTAACCTAGCCCAGATCCCAGCCAAATGTTTGGTCATGGATGTTGTTGTGGCTGATGTCCCCCCAAAGTATGGAATGCTTTTATCAAGATCTTGGGGTGCTAAACTGCAGGGAACCATGCAGATGGATATGAATTATGCAACTATCCCTGTTTTTAATCAGACTAGAAGACTTTACAGGGAATCCCACATGCAGTACACAGTAACAAGTCAGGATCGGCCTCAAAACTCCCCTCTCTATGCTATAAGCACGAGCCTTGATTCTTTCATCATGTTCAATGATGAAACACTTACGGGACAACTCATTTCAAAAGAAATGATGACTGTAACAGAGGGAGAGGGACACAACGCAGAAATGCCGGAACAGTCTATTGTGTCTGAAGATCCTAGCAAACTTAACACAGACCTTGAACTGCAAGTCATAAACCCGTTGAACTTAAAACTTGACAGTCAGAAAGACAGTCCTCAACCCAATGAAGAACTTGAGGAATCAAATGATACAAAGTCCATTCATCAAACTGAAAATCTGTCTCTCTGGACTATGTATTTTGATGGGTCATGCACCAAAACAAATGCTGGTGCAGGTGTCTGGATCACTAACACTGAAAACAGTCATACCGAATGTATCTCATGCAAATTAAACTTCCAGTGTTCCAACAACATAGCAGAATATGAATCCCTTCTCTTGGGCTTACATCTTTTGAAAAAGCTAGGCGCCAAGAGAATCGATGTATATGGGGATTCTGAATTAATTATTAGGCAAGTCAATGGGGAGTATAATGCAAATCACCCCAGACTTAGGGCCTACAGGAATGACGTCATTGATCTTTTGAAAACATTTGAGGAGTACACCTTATCTTTTGTCCCAAGGAAGAAAAACATTGCAGCCCACAATTTAGCCTTTGCTGCTAGAACCTGCCCAATGCTGTATGATGACACCTCTCAAATAAAATTCAGACCAGCTATCCCAGATAACAAGAAATATTGGCAGGTATTTGATGGAGATAAACAAATAGAAGACTTCATGCAATTCAGAAATGAGTTTGAACCCCATAGTTCAGATTCAGACTATGATACAGACTGCAGTGAAGAAAATTTTCTTGGTGAAGAAGAACCATCTCCACAGCTGATGGATATAAACCATCAGACTATCATGTCCACACGCCAAACAGAATTAAGTCCGAAACCTGAAACAGAAGAAATGGAAACTCTACATTCTAATAATGATAGTCTGCCCAAGGGTTTGGCCCCTCTAGAAGAACTATTTGATTTTGATGATGTGGCCAACAAACCAAAACTGGAACCTGTGGAAACTGAAGTGGAGGAATGTAATATAGGCAGTGAGGAAAAACCGAAATTGATCAAACTGTCTAAAACTTTACCAGCTCACATTAAACTCAAATACTTGGAGCTGTTTAAAGAATTTTCTGATGTTTTTGCATGGAGTTACGAAGATCTTAAATCCTATGACACTGAAATAATACAGCACAAAATCCCTCTTAAAGATAACCAAAAACCATTCAAACAAAAACTGCGCAGAATCAACCCTGTCCAGTTGCCATTGGTTAAGAAGGAAATTATGAAGATGCATGATGCTGGTATTATTGTCCCTATTAGATATTCTGAGTGGGTATCTAATCTGGTGTCAGTTAGGAAAAAGACTGTAGAAATCAGGCTTTGTATAGACTTCAGGAATTTAAACAAAGCTTCATTAAAGGACAACTACCCTTTACCCAAGATGGATCATATTTTGCAAAGAGTGGTAGGGTCTAAAATAATTTCTTTGCTGGATGGCTATTCAGGGTATAACCAAGTCCTAGTCCACCCTGATGATCAATTAAAGACGGCTTTTACTACACCTTGGGGCACTTTCATGTATGTGAAAATGCCTTTTGGTTTAATGAATGCTGGAGCAACCTTTCAGAGAGCCATGGACATAGCATTCTCGGAAGAATTGGGCTTCTTCATCATTATCTATCTTGATGATGTGACTGTGTTTTCAAAAACATATGAAGAACACTTAGAACATTTGAGGAAAGTTTTCAAGAAGTGCAGAAGGTTTGGGATATCTTTGAACCCCAAAAAGACATTATTTGGTCTCCAAGAAGGTAAGCTTCTTGGGCATATCATTTCAGAGCAGGGCATAAAGATAGATCCCATGAGGATTGAGGCCATATTGCAAATCTCTCATCCTCGAAATATCAAAGAGTTGCAGTCTTTCATAGGGAAGATTAACTTTTTGAGAAGGTTCATCCCCAACCTGGCTGAGCTCCTTAGAAATATCACAAACATGTTGAAGAAGGAGCAAGGGGTAAAATGGACCTCAGAAGCAAAGACATCCTTTGAACTGGTTAAACAAGCATTAACCAAAACACCAGTTCTCATAAGTCCCGATTTCTCAAGAGATTTTTATATCTTCTCATTTGCATCAGAACATACTATAGCTGATGTCCTTTTACAGAAAAATCCACAAGGACAAGAGCAGCCCATTGCATTCTTTAGCAAGGCATTGAGGGATGCCCCTTTGAGGTATAACATTATGGAAAAGCAGGCTTTTGCTTTGGTGAAAGCTTTAAAAGACTTCAGGGTGTACATCCTTCACTCACACATCATTGCCTTTGTCCCCAATTCAGTTGTTAAAGATATTCTAACCCAGGATCCCGATGGTAAAAGAGGTAAGTGGATTGCTGTTATTCTTGAATACGATTTAGAGATTAAACCCACTAAGCTCATCAAAGGTCAGGGTCTAGCTAGGTTAATGGCTGAATCAAATTGTGAAGTTCTTGATATTAATATGATTAATGCTTTGGATGACCAAGAAGAATTCTCAACTCCCATTGTTGAAGATTATTTTGCGAATTCTCCTTGGTATACTGATATTGTTTATGTTTTGCTTAATTTAAACACACCTCCTGGTTTATCCAAAACAAAGGCAAGACTCCTAAAGTTAAAAGCTGTAAACTATTTCATTATTGATAAATGTCTTTATTGGAAAAATGCTAGTGGTATATTGCTTAAATGTTTGCCTGAGTTTGATGCAGAGAAGATTAAGCAGGAATTCCATAAAGGAGAGTGTGGAGGCCATTTGTACTGGAAGTCAACAGCCAACAAAATTTTGAGGGCTGGTTTCTATTGGCCTACTCTTTTTCCTGATGTACATAAACTGACAACCACTTGCCATAAATGCCAAGTGTTTGAAGGCAAGAGAAAATTACTACCCCTTCCTCTGCATCCAATTACTATTGAAGCCCCTTTTCAACAGTGGGGACTTGACTTCATAGGAGAAATCCACCCATCATCCTCTGCCCAACATAGGTGGATCCTTACTGCCACAGACTATTTCACTAAGTGGATAGAAGCCATTCCTTGTAGACAGGCCAATGATTCAGTTATCATAAAATTCATAGAAACTAATATCCTTTCCAGATTTGGCTGTCCTACCAAGATCATTACAGATAATGCAGCAGCATTTGGATCAAAGAAAATGGTTGAATTCTGTCATAAGTATCAGATAACATTGGGACACTCCACAGCCTATTACCCTCAAGGTAATGGACTTGCAGAATCTTCCAACAAAAGCTTAGTGAATATAATAAAGAAACTGTTGGAGGACAACAAGAAGTCTTGGTACATAAAGCTGGTCCATGCACTATGGGCTGACAGGTTAACATTGAAGAAATCCATTGGTATGTCACCTTTCCAGCTTGTATATGGTACATATGCAATTTTTCCTAACAACCTTGGTGTGCCAGTTATGAAGTTAATTCAAGAGTTGCAGACTGAAGAGAATGACATAATCAGAAGGATAAATCAGACCATTCATCTTCAGCAGACCAGAGAGGAAGTGTACCACAAAGCATTACAGAAGCAAGACAATATCAAGAAGATATTTGACAAGAGAACAAAGGCCAGTAATTTCAAAGTTGGGGACAAAGTTTTAAAGTGGGACTCCAAAAGGGAAGACAAGGGAAAGCATGGTAAATTTGACAATCTATGGCTTGGCCCTTACTCCATTCATTCATTTGCTGGAAACAATGCATTCTTCTTACAAGAACTGAGTGGAGCAGAATTGTTTGGGGGTCCTGTCAATGGCAGGATGCTTAAGCATTACCGGTCTTAAGAATTATTTCATGTTTGAAGTCTTTTCACCTTTTTTCCACTGTAAACATTTCATCCACCATTGCATTTAAATTTATGAAAAATCAAAAAATACAAAAACAAAGAAAGAAAGAAAAGAGGGCAGGAATGAAAAACAAGAAAGGCAAAGCCCCATGCCAAAAAAGAGAAATGAATCTGAAAGTGTGCAAGCCTAAATGCCACTCCTCGAAACACACTTCTAATTGGTCAAACTGTTTAATCTTGACTGATTAGCTTTCAATTTTCTGCTGATAGGGTAGCAAATTTGATTTGCCAAACTGTTTAATCTTGGCTTATCAGTAGATAGAGTAGGGTAGAAATCAAGGTTCAAACAAACTCAAAATCTGAACCGAAGTTTCCAAAGAGATGACTCAAAGCTATTTTAATTTTTGAGTCAAAGAAAAGACCTGGTTCTAATTCACTCAAAACTTGAACCAGAAGAGAAGCAAAGATATCTCACTGAAAAGAAAGAACAGAGCTGTGAATATGAGAGAAGGCCATAATGAGAAAATTTTCAGATCTTAAGCCTTCTGTTTTGATTTAAATTTTTCTGCAAATAATAATCTATGTGCAGCTTGTCTTTATGCCATAGATCATAGCAAGTCAAACGGCTCAATCTTGACTTGGCTATTTTTAAATTTCTGTTGTAGAATTTAGAGAATGAAAGTTTGTTGGACTGTTCAAACCCAACAAACAGTAGAATAGGTAGAGGAATATCTGAACTCAACTGTTTAATCTGAGTTCAGGAAGAAATAAGGAGTAGAAGTAGATTAGATTTACTGCTTTCAAAAGAATAAAATGTTGTGTTAAGAGTTTGCCAATCCAAGTGCACTCTGAAGAAGAAAAAATGTTAGATCAGTAGGATTGGGGTAGGTAGAAGTTGTATTGATGAAATTCATCTTTCTTTCATGACTGACCTTATTTTGTCCAAAAGGAAAGCAAGAGCAAGTGATGGGTCAGACACCAGTCAGCATCCCAGAGAAATCAAGTCTGAATTCTTGATGTCTTCAAGAAGACACCATCCCCAAGTGGAGCCACTGTTAGCCACCTATATTTTTCAATCATATCAGCTGGTGGCTAAATATGCTTTGCAGCCTTCAAGAGACAAATTCAGACCTAAAATTGTTGGTCCTTGAAGTCTGTTGGTAAGGTTCCAAACTACTGATTGGTTCTATATGCCCTTTGTCCTCTCTGCCTCTGATGATCCATGAAAATCCTGATCAAATATTGCTGCATCCTTCTCCTTTTTCCTCTCCCCTTCTTCCACCTTTCCTTCGTTCCTTCAAGTCTCCTTTCATCCATAAAAAACCCCATCAGACCCTTTTATATCCTTTATTCCTCCATTTAATCTCACTTCCTAAGGTTAAAACCCACTTGTTTAACCTATCGGAACCTTTCTCCTCTCTCAAAAATCATTCAAAAACCATAGAAAAACATACATTTTATATGCGTTGGGCTTTAGCCCCTCAGGCTAAGCCCCCGCTTTCTCTCCATCCATATGTCCCCCCGCCAGAACTGTGTGCTAAAGTCCGCAGGGCGCTTTAACCTCAGAAATACCAAACCCTAGCTTCGGTGAAAACCTTTGTAAAAAGTAAGTTGGGTTTATTTTATTGGCTACCGACGGCATCATGTGCGCTGCGCCGTGGTCGTCACGGATCAACGGTGCGGAGTGTGCCGTCATCTGGTGGACACCTCCCCCTTTTTCCGCGCGGCGTTTTCATTTCCGCACATTTCGTCCCACTTACGCTTGTCGTCCGGAAAGCGATTTTGTGTGCGTCGACCGGCCGTCCCTGCCGGCCGGCCGCCGGCGCGCGTCCCTCCCCCCGGGGGCCGTCGGTCCGTGCGCCCATCGCGCGTTCGACGCGGGTCCTGTGGCCGTGCGCGGGGTCCCCACGCCCGTCGGATCCGGGCCCTCCCATCCGACGGTCCCCGATCACCTGTCCCGCTCGCCCTTTAACCAATTCGCTCGTCCGTTAAAATTGCCCCGGCGTGTTTAAAACCCAATCCCCGCCGTCGATCTCTGTAGATCGACGGTCTGCATCTCCTCTCCCGATTCCATTATACGGTCCACTTTCCTCCTCGTTGACCGTTCGATTTGCTCCCAACCATCGTCCTTGATACGATCAGCAATCCCGATCTCTCCATCCTCCCCGCCACGCCTACCTACCGTCTTGGCTCCCAGCTTCTCTCCTTTGATTCCTCATTTTCTTGTTTTTGCGGGTTTTTAAGGTTTTTCTTCGTATTTTATGAAGATCTAAGGATGAGAGTGACGACTCCAATCCTCCCGGTTTGTCCATGGAATTGATCATACGGAGAAGAACAGAGATATTTACAAAGTTTCATGAGCTTTGGTTACCGCACGTCCCTACAAAGCTTGAAGATGGCCGCCAAAAATCAGAGCAGAGAAAGAGTATCAGGTTGAAGATAAAATGAACCAGATCAGTGGTTTTTTGAGAAGATTAGCGGGGATTACGGCTAAGACAGTTATCAAAAGCCTAATTCCCGGCTCTGAACACGGATTAAAGCAAAAATTAAAAGCGTTCATCAGTCAGATCGTTTTCACCGCCATACTTTGAGGCGAATTGATTCCTCAACCACCACAGTGCCACCTATTGCCTCAGAAAGCTCAAACAGAGGATGAATTTATTGAATAGGATCAGATATTATGCCTCGAACAAACAAAGAAGTTATTACTGCACCGGATTTCAACGACAGAATGTTTGCAGAGTAACCCTAACAGTACGCAGAGCCTCACAGGTCAATATAAGCTCTCTTCGAGCTTACTTCTTAAGTATAAACACATTAATGCAATATAACACCTGTAGAATTTTTTCATTGAACCTCACGGGGTCAGAAAGACATTAATTCTGCATTGATTGTGTTTGAGATCTTTTAATCAGATCTCACCTCCTCATCCTTCTATAAATACTTCAATAGAAGATGAGTGAAGGGTTGGTTTTTAATTAGTTGGTTGTCAATGTAATTGCTGAAGCGCTATAGCTATTTCTGAGTGGAAAACTCTTGACTGTAAAAAGTGGTTTCATGGGCTCTTGGAGCTCTACTTGTAACAAATAGGTTAGGTTGTGAAGAGAGGTGAATTAAAACATTGGACTTGAATATTGTAACCGGTTTGAAGCAATCAATACAAGCTGATTTATGGGATCCTGGTCTATCCTGATGGTGATGTTATTCTCACTGTAACTTGTCATTTTATTTCAGTTTTCAATTTGTTTCATTTTCCACTATAAACAGACTAATTATTCTAAATTTCTTTGTATACGTTGATCTTCTGCGGTGAAAAATCTTTATCCCAATGTTTTCTTCTTATTTTGTTATTTAGGAATGATTTAATTCGGTCTAAGTACGAAGGCAAGCGTTCCCTCATCTTTGCATCCTTTGCCGAATGTTGTTTAAATGTTCTTCATATATGTTGTGGAATAAGAATGAATTGGGAAATCAAAGGTTAGCCACGAGTCCCTTTCTTGTTTGCTCAACTATCTGTCTGTTTCCCTTAGGATGTGTCAAAAGCTGACTAGTTTCAAAGTACTTGTCAGATCTTGGGCCATTCTGTGTTATCTTGGTGATTGTCTTGGAAGTAACTAAGTAAAGGAGAACTAAGATGAGGAGAAA